>CAUYRT010026611.1:0-111513 GCA_963574885.1 Lepilemur ruficaudatus
TCATGAATTGATGGGCACTTGGGTTGTTTCCACATCCTTGCAATAGTGAATTGTGCTGCCATAAACATTTGGGTGCAGATGTCTTTATTATAGAATGTCTTATGCTCTTTTGGGTAGATGCCTAATAATGCTATTGCTGGATCAAATGATCTTTCTATTTTTAGCTTTTTGAGGTATCTCCAAATTCTTTTCCACAGAGGTTGCACTAATTTGCAGTCGTACCAGCAGTGTAAGAGTGTTCCTGTCTCTCCACATCCTCGCCAGCATTTGTTGTTTTGGGATTTTTTGATAGAGGCCAATCTCACTGGGGTTATGTGATATCTCATTGTGGTTTTTATTTGCATTTCTCTAATGATTAGAGATGTTGAGCATTTTTTTATATGTTTGCTGTCCATTATTCTGTCTTCTTTGGAAAAGTTTCTGTTAGTTTCCATTGTCCATTTATTGATGGGGTTGTTTGATGTTTTCTTATTGATTCTTTTAAGTTCTAAATAGATTCTTGTTATCAGACCTTTATGGGATGTGTAGAGAGCAAATATTTTCTCCCATTTTGTAGGTTGTCTATTTGCTCTAATGATAGTTTCCTTGGCTATGCAGAAGCTTTTTAATTTGAGCAGATCTCATTTTTTTTTATTGCTGTGATAATTGCTTTGGGGGTCTTCTTCAAAAATTCCTTGCTTAGGCCGATGTCTGAAAGGGTCTTCCCAACGTCTTCTTGTAGGATTCTTAAGGTTTCAAGCCTTAGGTTTAAGTCTGTTATCCATCTTGAGTGGATTTTTGTGAGAGGTGAGAGGTAAGGATCCAGTTTCATTCTTCTGCATGTAGCTATCCAGTTTTCCCAGCTGAAATTATATCTAGTATTATTTCTGACCAAAAGGGTATAAATCTAGAAATTAACAGGAGGAATTTCAGAAAATTCACAAATACATGGAAATCAAACAACATGCTCCTGAACAACCAATGTATTAATGTAGAAATTAAAAAATAACTTGTGACTAAAATGGAAACAAAACATACCAAAATTTATGGCATATAGCAAAAGGAATTATAAAAAGGAATTTTATAGCAATAAGTTCCTACATCAAAGAAGAAGAAAGATCTGAAATAAACTTCAAGGTAAACCTGAAGAAATTAGGAAAAGAAGAATAAACTAAGCCCAAAATAAGTAGAAATAAGGAAATGATAAAGATCAGAGCAGAAACAAATGAATTAGAGACTAGAAAAACAAAGCAAAGAATCAATGAAACTAAGTTTTTCATAAAAAATAAACAAAATCAACAAACCTTTAGCTACACTAAGAAATAAGATAAGAATCAAATAAATAAAATCAGACATGAAAGGGAAGACATTACAATTGATATCACAGAAATCCAAAGATCAGAAGAGAATACTATGAATGATTATACACCAACAAATTGACAACCTAGAAAAAATGGATGGATTCCCAGACAATTACATCTTGCCAAGACTGAATCATGAGAAAATAGAAAGTCTGGACAGACCAATAATGAGTAAGGTGATTGAATCAGTGACAAAATCTCCCATCAAAAAAAAGCCCAGGACCTGAGGGCTTCACAGCTGCATTCTATCAAACATTTAAAAAGAATTAATTCCAATCCTTCTCAAATTATTCCATAAAATTGAAGAGGAGAGAAAACTTCCAAACTCTTTTTTTACAGAACTAGAATTACCCTTATATCAAAATCAGACAGGGATACTACAAAAAAAAAAAAAAAAACAAAAAACAAAAAAACAACTATAGGTCAGTATCCTTGATGAGCTTAAATATAAAAATCCTCAACAAAATACTAGCAAACCAGATTCAACAGCATTAAAAGAATCATATCCAGTAGGATTTATCCTGGGGTTGTAAGAATGGTTCAACATACAGAAATCAATAAATGTGATGCATCATATTAACAGAATAAAAGACAAAAAAAATGATAATTTCATTAGATGCAGAAAAAGCATTTGACAAAATTCAACCCCCTTTCATGATAAAAACTCTCACCAAATTAGGTATAAAAGAAATGTACCTCAACACCATAAAGATCATTTATGAGAGGCCCACAGCTAACATTATACTCAATGGTGAAAAATTGAGAGCCTTTCCTCTAAGATCTGAAACAAGACTAGAACTTCTGCTGTCATCACTTCAACATAGCACTGGGAGTCCCTGCCAGAACAATTAGGCAATAGAAAGAAATAAATGATATCCAAATAAAAATGAAGAAATGAAATTGTAACCATTTGCTGATGACATGATCATATATAAAGAAAATGCTATATACCCCACCAAAAAACTGTTAGGACTAATAAATAAATGCAGTAAAATTGCAGGGTACAAATTCAACATGCAAAAATCAGTAACATTTTTGTACATTATCAATGAATTACCCCAAAAAAGGAAACAAGAGAACAATTTCATTCACAATTACCACAAAAAAAGAAAAAAAGAAAGAAATACTTAGGAATAAACTTAACCAAGGAGATAAAAGACCTATATACTGAAAACTATAACACACGAATGAAAGAAATTAAATAAAATGCAAATAAATGGAAAGAAAGAAATCCTGTGTTCATGGATTGGAAAGATTAATATTGTTAAGATGTCTATATTATCCAAAGCAATCTATAGATATAATGCAATGTCTATCAAAATCCCAATGTCATTTTTCATAGAAATATTTTTAAAATCCTAAAATTCATATGGAACTACAAAAACTCCAAATAGTCAAGGTAATAGTGAACAAAAAACAAAAAACTGGAAATATCACACTACCTTATTTCAAACTATACTCAAGGCTAGAGTAATTAAAACACTATTGTATTGGCAAAAAAAGAAATAGACATATTGATCATTGGAACATAATTGAGAATTCAGGAATGAATCCATACGTGTAAGTTCAACTGATTTTCAACAGGGTCCCAAGAATACACAATGGGAAAAAGACAGTCTCTTAAATAAATGGTGTTGGGAAAAATGAATTTCCAGAAGCAGAAAAATAAAATTGGACCCTTATTTCACACCATACACAAAAATCAACTCAAAATTGATTAAGACTGGAAATTCCATAACTACTACAAAAAATATAGGGGAAAAACTATACAACATTAGTCTGGGCAACGAATTTTTTGGATTTTACCCCAAAAACTTAGGCAACAAATGCCCAAGGTTTTTGGTGTTAATCACCAAACTGAAAAGCTTCTAAATAGCAAAGGAAACAATTGTGTGCAGAGACAACATATGCATTGGGATGTATGCAAGCCATACATCTGAAAAGGGGTTAATATCTAAAATATAGAAGGCACTTTAGCCACTCAATAGCAAGAAAACAAAAAAAGCAATTAAAAAATGAGCAAGGGAACTGAATAGACATCTCTAAACAGGAGATATACAAATAGCCAACAGATATATAAAAAATATTCACCATTACTAATCACTAGGGAAATGTAAATTAAAACCAGAATGAGATATCATCTCAGACATGTCAGAATGACTTTTATCCAAAAGATGAAAGATAAGCATTGGCAAAGATGTGGAGAAAAGGGGGACCCTTGTACACTGTTGGTGGGAATGTAAATTAGTACAGCCATTGTGGAAAACAGTGTGGGGGGTCCTCAAAAAAACTAAAAATAGAATTACCATATGATCTAGCAATTCCACTTCTGGCTATTTACAAAAAAAAAAAAAAAAACTGGAAATCAGTTTGTCAAAGAGATGTCTGCATCTCCACATTCACTGCAGCGCTATATATAATGGCCAAGTCATGGAATCAATCAACCTATCAACAGATGAATGGATAAAAATATACAGAATGGAATATTATTCCACCTTTAAAAAGAAGGAAATTCTATCATTTGAAACAACATGGATGAAATCAAAGAACATTATGGTAAGTGAAATGTCAGGCACAGAAAGACAAATACCACATATTCTTACTTTTATCTGGAATCTAAAAGAATTGAATTCATAGAAGCAGAGAATAGAATGGTGGTTACCGAGGCTGGGGGTTGAGGGGGATGGGGAGATGATAGTCAAAGGGCATAAAACTTCAGTTAGATGAAAGGAATACATTTTCTATCGTTTTTTTGAGTTCTATTGCACAGCATCGTAGAATATAGTTAATAATGAAGCACTGTCCATTTCAAAATTGCTAAGAGAATAAATTTTAAATGTTCTTACCATGAAAAGTGTTACATATTTGAAAAGATGGATATATTAACTAGCTTGATTTATATTACACATTGTATTCATAAATTATAACATCTCTTTGTACCCCATAAATTAATACATTTATAAGTTGTCAACTTCCAACAAAAATTATTTTATTCCTTGGTGTTTCTCTTTTGAGGCCCTATGAGGCAGACAAAGAAACAGTCATGGATAAGAGTCCCAAATTTTGCTCAGTTGGCCAATGATTCTACTCTTTTCATTCATCAGGTTGGTCACGTTTAAACTCTCTTAAGTAGAGGTGGAGCCTTGCACCTTATAAAAATCAGCTAGTCATCCAGAGTAAACAGTGTTAGAGAAGATGTTAACCCTACTGCTTAGAGTTGTTATTTGCTTTTTGTCCCAAGAAGTCTCAATACTTTCATTATGCCTGCAGTCTCTTTGGAGAGAATTAGAGGATTTAATACAGAGAGCCATGTATTTTGGAAAATATTAAGGTTTTCTTTTCTTTTTTATTTTTTTAAATTCAGATTGCTAACTTTAGGTCAACTGTATGAATATTGTTAAATTCATTGACTACAATAATGCATATAAAAGACAAAGTTAATATGATGTTTGAGATAAAAACACAATATAATGTTAGAAGAAATCTTCATCTTTGAATATGAACATTGCAGGACATTAATACAAAGGTTTTTCAAGATAGTTTTTTTTTTATATTGCAATAAAACTAGTTTCTTTCTTGTATTTATCATTTTTCACATAAACACAAGTGGATCATATAGATGTAAAGTAATGATCAGAAGCACTTAGCAATAAAAAGAACCAGGGCAAATAAGAACAGTTCACAGGAACAAGAGTCTTCAAAAAAATCTTCAAATTAGATAACAATAGGGGAAAAGTGAAAAACAAGGAAAAATGAGCTTTCTGCCTATCAAATGGGAAGAATTGGTTTGAGAAGAAAATAAGATACAATATTCTCCTATTTAAATGTGTTTATCAAGCCCCTACATCTTTTACCCACAAATAAATTCCCTTCTGAGAAATTAAAAGATAAATGAAGCAAAGAAAACCCATCGTCAATCTTGGAAAATCAATTCAAGACATGTGACCTAAGCTAGGCGTGCGTCCAGATTTTATCCATGGCTGTTTGCTCTTCTTCAGCCATTCTCAACCTTTGGTGAGAAACTGAACTTCATAAGTTTGTCAATAATATCTTTGTTACTCTTCCCCAGTCTTGATCTCTTTTTAGAGCTTCAGAATTCTGCAATTATATATCCTATCATCAGTGTTTTGTATAACCTATTTTTTAAAAAAAAACTTGAATGCATTACAATTAGTAAAACTTTAGCTCAGAAAACCTAGATAGTGTTAAGTAACTTCAAAATTAATTTCATTTTCATATCCAGGATGTCTGGAATTAACCAAGACTCTCTCCTTGACCAAACTTCAGTCAAGCTCCTCTGAGCCATCTTCTAGACAAGGCCTAAACCTTGGCCTATGCCCTATGAGAACTATTGACATAAAAGATTTCATCCACTTCAACACTAGAGACTTGAGCAAACACCAGCATGATTTCTAGCAGCTCAAGGACATGGCCCTGGGATGATCCAGCCCCATTAATTTCTTGCCTGAGAAATCTCAAGGCTTCCAAAAGAATTTATTGTTTATTCCAGCCCAAACTGCAATGATACACCCTGACCCAATATCTGCCTTTCCTAACGGTTCTCAAAAAACAGCCTCCTCCACCCACGTTTTGTAATTTTCCACTCCCCTGACTTTGCCTGAGTCCCCACTCATTTCTCTCTCTTAAACCTCCCAGTCATCTCAGCCAGGACTGGCGTTGTGCTTGATCTATACTGAAGTATCTCTCATACTGCAGCAGCCTAAATAAAATCTGTACTGCTGTCTTTATCAAACTCCAGCTCTGTTTCACTTTGACAGAGGCAGTTGCTCCAGAGCTGATAGGCAAGACACTGGATCAGGGATCCACTTGCCTTCTCTCCTGTTTCTTTGCTATGCATGACTTCCATGCCCAATCCCACGTCGCAGTACTAGATGTCTGCTATAATTCCCATGATTGTGGCTGCATTCCAGCCAATTGGAAGGAGCAAAGAAGGGGAGCAAAAGCATGCCCTTTAAAGACAATTCTTGGAAGCTGCGTATACAACTACCACTGCTGATACTGTTTGGTCACAGTTAGCTGCAGCGAGGATAAAGATATATAGACTTTATTCTAGGCAACCTTGTGCTCTGCAAAAACAGAGTATTGGTTATTGCTGAGAGAGGAGAAAAGAGACACTAGGGTACAGCTAGCATGATCCAACGCATCAGTTTCAAAATAGTTTATTTGTAAAAATTTCTGTTAATGATACCTTTTAGTCACCAGGGTCAAAATTGGTCACCTCCTCCTCTTTTTAGCCTGAAAATGAAATTAAAGCCACATTTTCTCTTTAATGAAATAAGATCATTTAATTAGATGATCTCTAAGATCCCTTTGAGGTATCCCATGAAATGGCATTTGCCAAAAATTATCCAATCATTTTAACAGTTTATCTTATAATGAACATAGGACCTAAAAATAAAACACAATTGAAAGAGCCCTAAACCAGATTTATTAAGGCTTACAGAGGTATTGTCTGCCAGTTAAGAGTTAGGGGAGGAAAGTAGCATGATGACACCACCCCAAGTGTGAGTCTGTGATTTAGTATCTAGAGATGAGTTCACTTGGAGCAGGTAGATAAAAACCTGAAAAATAGATTTGCTGAAATTGAAATATTACCATAATATTAAAACAAATGTTACTTGTCAAAAATGTATTGCCTTTAACATAATTTTGATTTTGTTATTTGATTATATTTTATTTTGAATTAGTGACTGAGTTTTTACAAATGGTAATAATTTTTTTCTTCAAAAAAAAATTATTCTTTTGATAGAAAAGGAAATGGGTTACTTGTTTCTCTATGTTCTAGGAAAAATAACACAATGCTAGAATGATCTATGTATTGATGAAAACAGAATTTGCCCTGAAAGTCTCAGAGCCGAGATTTTTGTGACAATATTTTTGATGTGGTATTTCAGTTTCTCTCATTATAATTGGATAATTAGGATTTTTAGACATCTTTTGAGTCTCTTTTGTTACTGTTGCCTAGAAAATCATTTATTTACCAAGAATTTAAAATATATTATTATATTGTCAATCACCCATGATTATAATCCATTTCTCTGTTGTGTTATCTTTATAGGTTTTGTATTTTTCCCTTCCTAACCTTGCCAAATTTGTATATATTTTATCACTTCAAAGAATCATATTTTAAATATATTTAGTTTAACTCCATTTGTTTTATAAACTCATTATTTATGGTTTTAGCTATATTAATTACTTTAATCAAGTATACTTTAATCTCCCTTTTTATGACTTATTGAATTAGATGTTTATTTACTTTCAGAGTTTTTATTTAATAATAAAAATGTCAATATATGATTTTGCCACAGAGTACAACTTTGACCATATGTCTTAAGTTATAATGTGTTATTGTAGTGTTATTTTTATCTTACACCCAGTCTCTAATTCAACTTTTGATTTCCTTTTTGACCCAAGAGTTATGTGGGGAAAACATAAATTTTCTAATAAATTTCTTCTAATAATAAACCTGTTTTCCTCAAATTAGACCCCCCCATTCCTTAGATAATATGTCTTTTCAAAAGTCATTGAAAATGCATTTTTCCTTCATTTTCTTGGGTTAAGTCTATTATACAAAGATTTTTCATTGTTCTTCACAGAATGAAATCTATATATTATCCTGATTTGAAATGGATTTTTGTCAAAGTTGTTATAGGTTATGCTCCAAAGATTTTAGTGTAAATCAGGGAGAGGAAGAGAATGTTTTAATGTCTAGAGATTTTATTATGATAAATAGAGGCTCTACCAAGTTTATTAGTTGTTTAAAAGGACTTAAATTTAGATGCAGTTCGTAGAAAGAAAGTTTGAGTTACTTTTTCTGTGTGTAGCAGATGTCTTTAGAATCTGCTCTTTAAAACCACAGGTGATTGCAATTGCTTCTGCTCCTGAGGGAAGTTTCTCCAGTGCCAACAGCCAGTTTTACAAACAAAATACTTAGAAATTGTTTTGTGAATGTGAAAAGTGAGGTCCATAGAGTTTAGAAGGAGATACCAAAACAAATAAATATTTAAACTACTTAGCACAAAACAAATAAACAAACAAACAAAAAAATCCCAAATAAACCAAAAAAAGAGATGTTTGCAGTGTGGGACAAGGGAAGTAAGGAGAATGAGCTGAGGGAAGAAGAAAGGGACAACCAACATAAAGAGGCTTCGTGAAAAATATCAGCACCTGAACAATCCAGAATAGCCCATGAACATTTAAAAGCATAGGTTTCAAGCACTTAATCTTGAAAATTGTTCCATTGTATTTTTCTGTCATGTAATTCCTTTCAGTTCCACAGAAGCTTCATTAAAATCAGCTGCCTGCAACAGTCTGTAAGGTCATATGAGACATTATAGGAGATCAAGGACATTGGTCCATAGCTTTCCTGTGGGTTGCAATGTAGAGAAAGGGACATGTGGCCTAGATTTCACAGTCACGGGAAAGTGGATCTAGAGGTGAACGTAAGTGGTTACAAGAGCACAGGCCTCCCATCAAAATTAGGGAATTCACATCCATTGCGAATAAATAGCATGGACTCTTATGAAATGGCTATCATTATCAATGTCTACATTCCTGCCTTGCATGATGTGCACCCACACCAATAACATTTTGGAGGGGAGTTAAGGAACCAAACAATGTGAGCACCAGCACCAAATATATCTCTCAAAGCCTCACCAACCGTTAGCCTTGTTTCCAGCCCCCTACTGCCACCTCTCAACAAAGGACTGTGATAGGCTAAGGTAGGGAATGTAAGATAGTGTTGCATGCATTCAACTCCTGCTTAGCCTGGGTGCAACTTCCCTTTGCTTTTGTTGAAGGTAGACACTCCAGTTTTGTTTCTCATTATCTAGTCTCATCAGAAATATATTTCATAAGCAATCTGCCAAGTTCCTGACTCCTAGAAGCCAACATTCCAATTTTAAAATTGACAGAGTTTGTTTCCTATTTTAATATTTCTTTGATCATTTCAGAAAGAAATTGAGCACACAGCACCATTTGAAAAAGAAAGCTGGTTTTCCTAAAGAGGGATGAAATCTAGCCAAACTTGCTCTTGGCCACTTACACATGACCTCTCTCACATTCCCGTTTTCATTTCCAATACACCATGCCATGATTCCTTCAAGGCTCGTAGACTCATTCTTGGGATTTGTCAGCAGACTCCTACGTGGTCTTCCAAGCACTAGGCTCGCTCTCTTGAACTTTGCCACAAACTTAATCTTCTTTAAATGTTCTTTTGATTTTGTCTTTCTCCTACTTGGAAACCATCAACTTCCATCAGATCATAAGCTTTGTACTTAGTTGCAAGTGGGAATAACCATACCAAGGATACCCACAACCTAAGGGTTAACCCAGGCAATCATTCTATAGTTTACACTGGAATTATCATCCTTGATGAAGAATTCTGCAGAAATCCAGTCATTAGCCTACAGCCAAGAGATTATTGTGAAAAGAAACTGCATTTATTTAGGTAAAAAGTCAGTGCCTGGTTGTAATAAAGAGTCTGACTCCATTTTCTTTTCATGTTTGACTGCTAACACCTTTAGAGCCTCACCCCTTCCACTGCCCTTTGTGCCCCCCACATCAATCTGATAGGAAAGGCTGGTGCTTCTTCCTTTAGCCTTGGTGAGAGTTTCAAACTACATAAGCCCCTTCCTGTGTGGGAAACTTCAGCCAGGCCTCACCTCCAACCACCCTGGAAAACTCCACGCAGTCTCCTTTATTTTCTGTTTCAAACCATGTTCAAATCGTTTTTGGAGTGCTTCCCTGCTACCTCCATTAAGCTTCATTATGACGTTAATAAAACTTTTCATACCCTCTTGGAGTTTGTGTGTGTGGCATTGGTGTTGACATCTAAACCAAACTTTGGTTGGGCTTCCAACCTGTTCTTATAGCCTGGCTACAACATTAATGAAATAGAAGATATTCCAGGCCACAGCAAAGAGTAAGGTAGTAATGAACAGCATTCACGGAGACAATGCTCACACATTGATTCATTGAGTTAATCATGCACTGGACGCCTGCACGGCAGCCAAGCAGTCAGTCATTACTCAGGAGATTTACAAGCCGCTAGTTGGGCTTGACTGAGCCAGGAAAGGCTCTGGAGTAGCTGGTCTTGATTCCTAAGTCTATCACCTTTTTCTGGCAATACTGAATGCTTAATAAATATAACCTCATAGTATCATTACTACTATCATCTATTCCCTTGTTTAATTCTCACTATAACTTAAAAAGGGAAAAAAAATCATTGTTTACCATTTTGCAGAAAGATTGAAAGAGCTTGGGAAGAAATCCAGCTTCCATAAGAAAGTGGTTCCTTCCCAGGGAGTGGGGCAGGAGCAAACTTCTGAACACAGGACTGCAGGATGCAGAAGGAGCTGGGAGTCTCCCCAGAGAGCAGAACAAAAGGTGCATGTATCTTGTTACATTCAAAAACCTACTCTGTCAAAGTAGTCCAGAGAGTACATACATAGTGCTCCAACTGTATCTACGTAGTTTTCCCCCAATAAAAAAAAAAAGAAGAAAAAAAAATTTTAAATATGAAATCTAAATCAAGTATTAACAGATAAGATGAGGTAATGGAAAATTTTTAGTCTTTCTTCAAACAATGTAAAAAAATTAATGTTAGTTCTGTTATTCAGAGGGAAAAAAAAAACTAATTTTTTTTTCTAGAGCAGTTTTAGGTTCTGCTCAGAAAGATTGAGCAGAAGGTACAAATATTTCCCATATACCCATTGTTCAACTCCTTTTATTCATGAACAAATCACTGATCTCTCAGCCAGGTTTCCTGGTGGAAAACATCAAGGTCTGAGATGTTGTAATAAAAAGGAGGGAGATTTGTTCCAAATCATAACATTTCCCTGGAAGAAACTGATTTTCATGTGAGACTCTATCAGTTGGATTAAGCAGGTAATAAATGTTGAGTACTTGCTTTGGGTCTGCATTGAGCTAAATATTGTAACAGATTTAAAAGCAGTATGAAGCATAACTATCACTCCCTTTTAAGAGTCACTGATAACAGAGACAAAACAATTAAGAGAAGTACTGGTTAACAAACTCTCACACACTACTGCTTCATGGATAAGGAGTTCTGAGGAAAGGGAGATCAGTGAGTTTAGAGAAAGGAGGAGGGACTTCATGAAAGAAATGGAATTTGGATTTCAGTTTAAAAGCCAGGGAGCAGAGAAGACAGAGAGCAAAGGCCTAGAGCCATAATTAGAGCTGCAGGTATGAGGAATTGGAATGAAGGCTAGAGTGTGTGCTGAGAAGTACAGGGGGATTATGCTGGAAGCTGAATTGAAAATCCTGAAGGTCAGGCAGAGGGATTCTTATGTTGGGCAAAAACAAGGTGCCACCTCACAGATCATAGGGATATAAGATTCTTCACTGCTCAAAATGATGATTGTCTTTCATCTAGAGGCAGAAGACAAGATTCAGTTATTTCTCTATTAGACCTAGGAGTATATGAGCATTAAATGGCATGTCTAAGGTATAAATAATGGAATGTGGCAAAACACGAAGGGCCTAGGGGCTGAAGGAGAAGAATGAAAAAAGTGACTAAAAATTCACATTTTAATCACATTCTTAGTATGAGTGATGGAAAATATGATGTTGGAAAGGGTAATGTGCTTAAGATTGAAAAGAGATACAGCTATTTGGGGACATTGCATTAGTCAAGGTAGGTTAAGCTTACGTTGCATAAGTATTCTTCCCAATTCTCAATGTTCTAATGTGACAAAAACATATTTCTTTCAAGAACAGTTCAGTTCTCTTCTTTGTGCCTCCCTGGGGCAGCTGCACTCCATGTGGTGACTTAGTTACCCAGGCCACTTTGATCTTGTGGCTCTGTATTCTCAAGACAAAGCTTCCTCTTGATCACAGTGGTAAGAGAAGAAAGATTGGAAAACTGTAAAGGTTTTGTCAGAACTGATATCCATTACTTTTGCTCATGTGTTCATGTCATATTTCCCCCAGTTAACTACAGAGGGCTTGACAAGTGTAGTCTGTGACATATCCAGAAAAGAGGAAAGGACTGGATATTGGTCAGTAATCAAAAGGTCAACCACAGACATGATGAGGGTGAAAATATCGACAAGGTAGTTAGTGATATAAGATTCAGGGTATTTTATAGCTAAAAATAAACACCTGAGTGTCATTATAGATGTGAGTTTTGCTCTACTAGTGAAGTGAAAATTTAGATACAGTGGCATTAGAAGAATAAAATGGCTAATACTGCACAGTTGAAGGAAGGAGGGATATCTTGAATTTGAACTCACGCTTAGTCTGAAATGAAAGCCCTGCTTTTAATCATTGTATTGTACTTTTTTCCTTACGTGTATCACAACTGAATTAGGTGTTTGGACTGAAGAACCAAAATATAAAATGGTTATCAACAAATTATTTAACTGAATGAGAAAATAAGGTTAAATATAAATTTCCCTGGTCTGTGCACTGATTACATATGATGTGGTACTTTTGTTACCTATATTCCAGATTATAAGGTAATTGACTCTACCCTCAGTGGCCTTTGTGAAGTTTCACGATGGGATGCAGTGCACATAGTAAGGAGGCCACAGCTACTGTGGGCAGGGAGACTTCAGGCTGCATCCTGGTCCTGACACATACCATTTAGGACCACTGTGTCTCATCAGCTAATGTGAGCAAAACCATCGTTGAAGTTTACAGGGAAATCTGGACTAATGCTTTAGCAAAATA
The DNA here is from genome assembly GCA_963574885.1 of Lepilemur ruficaudatus. Lineage (NCBI taxonomy): Eukaryota > Metazoa > Chordata > Mammalia > Primates > Lepilemuridae > Lepilemur > Lepilemur ruficaudatus. The sequence continues at coordinate 13,056 of CAUYRT010026611.1, forward strand.
CAATCAGATGTTCTTTTAGCTATCTTTCTCAATATTTTTATTACTAAATAAGAATAAAAATCAGTACCTTTATTATGGGGTGGGTATTGAGGCTGTATTGTCAATATGAAAATCACTGTCACTGTTGTTCATTGAAGGCCTATCGCTGTTTTATCATTTAAGTCCTTCAGCTTATCACATTGACCTAGACTACCTCCAGAAACAACAGGACAATCTTATCAGATCTATCTTTGTCAATTGCAACACATTTAAAACAGCCCTTACTGTTCCAATCCACTTAATCTATACCAATGACAAGGAAGGTCTCATGTGTGAAAAATAGTAGTGTCCAGGGACAAGAAATATGTTAAAAAGTACAGGAGTAATATGTGGAAACTAATTCCTCTATGATATCAATGTGAGAATTTGTCACTTTACAAGTTAGAATACAAGTTAACAGTAAAACAAAACAGTCTATAACAAAATAAACACCGTCATACTGAAAACACTATACCATGTGGTATTTTAATATTAATAGAAGACATCATTCCTACTTAAAGGATCTAATGCTCCATTGGCTCTATAAATTATTATACCTCTGGAGGGTCTATTAAAACAGAGATTGCTCAGTCCCCACACCACAGTTTCTGAAGCAATAGGTTTGGGGTGGAGTCCAAAATTTTTAATTTCTTTTTTATTTGATTTCAATATATTATGGGGGTACAAATGTTTCTGGTTACATGAATCACTTTCACAATGCTTGAGTCAGGGCTGTAAGTGTGCCCATCACCCAGATAATGTTCTTTGTAACTGTTAGGTAGGTTTTCACTCCTCCCCTGCACACTCCTCCCCCTGCTTGATTTCCACTGAGTTTTACTTCCCTCTGTGTGCATGTGTGCTCATTGGTTAGTTCCAATTTAATAGAGAGTACACAGATTTAATTTAATAGAGCAGTATTTGTTTTCCCATTCTTTAGATACTTCACTTAGGGTAATGGTCTCCAGTTTCATCTAAATTGTTGCAAAAGGCCTCCATACTGATGGAGGCCTCCGAGTTCTTGTTCCAGAGTATTCTTGCTTATTTCTGGGTCTTTGATGCTCAGGACTTGCTGGTTTTTAATATCACCCCTGAATTGAAGAAATTGGAGTCAAAATGTAGGGAAGTCCAGATTGTAGGAGCCTGTGTGTCATAGTAAAGACATTTGAACTTTGATTTGCAGATATGTACAGAAAGGACGTGCAGATATGTACAGAAAGGGCCTCTGATGATTTTAGACAACATGACAAAAAAAAAAAAAAATACACAGGCACACCTGGCTTCATTGTGCTTCGCAGAGAATGCGCTTTTGCCAGTTGAAGGTTTGTGGCAGTGCTGTGGCTGAGCAACTCTGTCAGCACCAGTTTTCCAGTAGCATGTGCTCATTCCATGCCTCTACGCCACATTTTGGTAATACTTGCAAATTTCAAGATGTTTATTATTATGTTATGGTGATCTGTGATCAGTGATCTTTTATTTTACCAATGTAATTGTTTTTAAGCACTCTAAACCACACCTGTACAAGATGGCAAACTTAATTGATAAGTTCTCTTCTCTCCCTCTTGTTGAACCTTCCTATTTCCTGAGACACAACAATTTTGAAGTTAGGCCAATTAGTAACCTTACAATGGCCTGTAAGTGTTTAAGTGAAAGAAAGAGTCAAATGTCTCTCACTTTAAATCAAAAGCTAGAAATGATTAAACCTAGTGAGGAAGGCATGTCAGAACCTTGAGGTAGCCACAAAGCTGGGCCTCTTTCACCAAACAGTTAGCCAAGTTGTGAATGCAAAGGAAAAGTTCTTGAAGGATATTAAGAGTGCTACAAGGATGAACAGACAAATGATAGAAGGTGAAATAGCTTTATTGCTGAGATGGAGAAAGTTTTAGTGGTCTGGTTAGATCACACAAGCCACATCATTCCCTTAAGCTAAGGCCTAATGCAGAGCAATGTTCTAACTCTCTTTAATTCTATGAAGACTAGGAGAGGCAAGAAAGCTGCAGAAGAAAAATCTGAAGCTCACAGAGATTGGCTTGTGAGGTTTAAGAAGATAAGCTATCTCTGTAATGTAGAAGTGCAAGATGAAGCAGCAAGTGCTGATGTAGAAGCTACAGTAAGTCATCCAGAAGAACTACCTAAAGTCATTGATGAAGGTGGCTACACTAAACAACAGATTGTCAATGTAGACAAAACAGCCTGATATTGGAAGAAGATGCTATCTAGAATTTTCATAGCAAGAGGTAATCCGATGCCTGGCTTTAAAGCTTCAAAAAATAGACTGATTCCGTTGGTAGGGGCTAAAACAGCTGGTGACTTTAAATTGGAGCCAATGTTCATTTGCCATTCTGAAAATCCTAGCACCCTTACGAATGATGCTAAATCTACTCTGCCTGTGCTCTATAAATGAAATAATAAAGCCTGGATGATAGCACATGTGTTTATATCACGGTTTACTGACCATTTTAAGCCTGTTGTCGAGACCTATTGCTCAGCAAAAAGATTCCTTATTTAGTTTGGATATTTGTCCCCTCCAAACATCATGTTGAAATTTGATCCCCAATGTGGGGCTGAGCCCTAGTGGGAGGTGTCTGGATGAAGGGGGCAGATTCCTCTTGAATGGCTTGTTGCTGTATTCATGGTAGTAAGTGAATTCTTAGGTCTATTAGTTCCTGCAATAACTGATGGCTTAAAAAAGCCTGGCATCTCTCTCCCCTTTCTCTTGCTTCGATCATCTCGCCATGTGATCCCTGCTCTCCTCTGTCTTCTGCCATGAGCGGAAGCTTCCTGAGGCCCTCATGAGAAAACAGATGCTAGTGCCATGCTTCTTGTATAGCCTGCAGAACCATGAACCAAACACACTTCTTTTGTTTATAAATTAGCCAGCCTCTGGGATACCTTTATAGCAATGCAAATGGACTAAGACAATTTCTTTCAAAATACTGCTGCTCGTTAACATTGTGCCTGGCCACCCAATAGCCTTGATGAAGATGTACAAATATGTTAATGTGGTTTTCATGCCTGTTAATACAACATCCATTATGCAGCCCATGAATCAAGGAGTAAGTTTGACTTTCAAGTTCTATTATTTAAGAAATGTATTTGTTAAGGCTTTAGCTGCCATAGATAGTATTCCTCTAATAGATTTGGGCAAAGTTAACTGAAAATATTCTGAAAAAAATTCATCATTCTAGATGCCATTAAGAACATTTTTGATTCATGGGAGGAGGTCAAAGTATTAACATTAACAGAAATCTGGAAGAAGTTGATTCCATCCTTCATGGATGACCTTGAGGGGTTCAAGACTTCAGCGGGGGAAGTCACTGCAGATGTGGTAGAAATAGCAAGGAAACTAGAATCAGAAGTGGAATCTTAGCTGTGACTGAATTGCTGCAATCTTATCATCAGACTTAAATGAATGAAGAGCTTCTTTTTATGGATGAGTAAAGAAAGTGGTTTCTTGAGAATCTACTCTTGATGAAGATGCTGTGAAAATTTTTGAAATGGCAACAAGGCATTTAGAATATTACATAAACTTAGTTGATAAAGCAGCAGCAGGGTTTGAGAGGATTAACTCCAATTTAACTCCACAGTGGGTAAAATGTTATTGAACAGCATGGCATGTGACAGAGAAATCTTTTGTGAAAGGAAGAGTCAATCAATGGGCAAACTTCATTGTTGTGCTATTTTAAGAAATCACCACAGTCACCCTAACATTCAGCAACCACCACCCTGATCAGTCAGCAGCCATCAGCATTGAGGCCAGACCCTCCACCTGCAAAGTGAGCTTGCTGAAGTCTCAGATGATCATTAGAATTTTTTAGCAGCAAAATATTTTTAAATTAAGGTATGTAGATTTATTTAGATATATTGATGTTTAACACTTAGTAGACTATATAATATTATAAATGTAACTTTTATATGTATTGGGAAACCAAAAAATTCTCATGACTTGCTTTATTTACATGGCCTGGAATCAAACCCACGATATCTTTAAGTTATGCCTGTGTTCAGGAAGAGTCTAGAATGTCCTAATGTGCTTTTCTTTTCTATTAGATCATTATCTTTCCTAGTGTTATACACCTGCCATCTGGTATTCAACCAGCTAGAATCTCTAAAACCATGAAATTTCTCACATCTTCATTTCAGTTAAAACCGATATTTAAAATTGAGCTCATAGAAGTGAAAAGTAGAATTGCAGTCATCAGAGGCTGGGAAGCATAGGAGAGATGGGAGGGTAGGGAGAGGCTGGTTAAAGGATAAAGGGTTAGATGAGAGGAATAAATTCTAATGTTCTATAGCAGTGTAGGGTTAATATGGTTAACAATAACTTAATGTATATTTTCAGAAAGCTAGGAGAGAGGATTTTGAATGTTTACCTCACAAATGATATGTGTATGAGGTGACAGATATGCTTGTTACCCAGATTTGATCATTTCACACTGTATACATGTATGAAATATCAGTCTGTATCCTACAAATATGTACAATTATTATGTGTCCATTAAAAATAAAAGGGGAAAAAACCCTCATGTTCAGAAAATATAAAAGATATTTGAGGGCAGAAGCCTGACTACTCACCTTTGTGTGCCTTCTATAATCCATGCCTAAGCCTGATTTATAGTTAAGGTTCATTACATATTTATTGAATCATAGTGGTACATAGAAAAGATATAAGGAATTCTGCATCATCAAAAAACAAATTGTAGTGAGCAGTATTTTAATGTCAAATACTTAATTGGGAAGGGAATTTCACCTTTTGAAAAATAGAAATTGTTGCATACTATACATTTAATAACATTCTCAACTTTAATATTAGATGTTCTGGATCAGAGAATTTCTGATTATACCAGATTTTTATTATAGTCCTTATGAGAAAGAGACCACTGATATTGAACCTCTTTAGAGTAGCTATTGCATCTCATTAATAGTGACCGCCTCATCGCCATTAGGTAATGTCAGGAATCCAACATATATTAACAAATGGGCTGAGAAAATAAGGAAGTGTTATAAGAAATGGGCATAAAAATCTATGGTCGTCTTCTTTCAAACACACATGAAAATATTTTACTTAAGGCATAATATAAAGAAGAAAAGGTTTGAGCTCACAATTTAAAGAAATATGCTTCTTTGATGATAGGGAAAGATATAGACAAAAGTGGGGATGTTTCTATCTCTGGTAATTATTTCTTTGTATGACAGAAAACTAGATTTATCATGTAATTCAATAAATTTCTGCCTAAAGATAATTTCTAGATAATCTATCTTAGTGGAAATTTTGTGAAATGCTACAGTATCTTGTAAATATCCTCGTGCCTACTTTCCACCATTCTCTAATTATCTTCAGTTATTATTTGAAATATTTTGCTCCCTAGAGCTCAAGTTACAGGAAATTTGGCCACAATGAATCAGCTAGCAAGTAGTAATTCATACAATTACTCTATTCCCCAAATGGGAGAGTTAGGGCAATTTGTGTTCAAGCATTTCATCAGAGGCCAAAGTGATTAAGTCAGCTTGTGATGGGAGTTACATTGGGTTTCTTCATGAATAACTTGGAGAGTCCAGAAGGCTTGTGGAGACTACAGTCAAAATCAAAGCAAGAAAGCAAGCTTTTACTTTCAAGTAAACCAAGAGATGAAGCTGAAGGGAAACAGTCTAAGGACTCAGAAAAAGAAATACTCTGCAGCAGGCAGTTAACCCTAAGAATTAGGAGGAGGAAGCAAACAACTTTTGGATGATAGACTGAATAAAGAAAGCTGTGAGGAGAGACATTGAGACCATAGGGAATATCCTGTTTTCCAACGTATTCCTAACCTTCCTCCCTAAGTGGAAGATAGTTTTATATCTAATTCAGCATTCTTGTGGAGGAGCAGTAATTGATGGATTGATGCTGACTATTGTTTGCACATGGTGCTTTCTTCACCTAGGGTCTGATTCCTCGGTTTGAAGAATTTATTTTACTTATTCCTCAAGGGGTGCAATTTGTGGGTCCACTGAACCAAATGCAGGAGACTAACTTTTCCACAAATGGCCAATTATATATGCTAAGAAATAGAGCTCTCTCTAAAGTGCCTTTTATGTACCACCCACTCCAACACAGATTGGAAGATCTGTCTCCTGTTAAGCTGACTGAGATATCTGATTCGACTGGTGGACATGCTCTTTTCCAATAGGAGAATCTAATTGTCAGTAAGTTAAGACTAGGGAGAAACGTAAAAGTATGAGAAACAAGCTAATTTTAAGGGATAGTATGATTAGTTCTGATAGCACAATGTATACTTTTTTTTAAGGGTTATAACCTAGCAATCTAGGAAACAGACATTAGTTGGGTGTCCTTTCCATGATTAGTGCTATAGTAACATAGAAAAACAGTTTTACTACTCAAATTTGTTTTTCAATTGCCCAAATTTTCTTTCATTACACAATGTCACATTACAATTTACAAGATGATATATTTTCATTTAATCTTTGCATTTTATATTTTTGGTTGCTTTTTACAAACTGATCCTCGGATTCCAGGTTCATGATATTTTTTTTCCCCAAAATGATAAGGGGGTGTAAGTGTTTTTCTTACAGGGATGAATTGAATAATACTGAAATCAGGGCTTTTAGTGTGCCCGCCATCAGAGTAGTGTTCATTATACCTGATACGTACATTTTTATCCCTCACTCTCCCTTCTACCCTCTCTCTTTCTTAGTTTCTAATGTCCTTTACACCACTTTATAATCATGTGTACCCATTGTTTAGCTCCCACTTATTAGTGAGAACATGTGGTGTTTGGTTTTTCATTCATGGGATACTTCATTTAGGATAATGTTTTCCAGTCCCATCCAGATTGCAGCATTTTTTTTTTTTATTTCAAGATTTAGAGTATACAAGTGTTTTTTGGGGGGAGGGTGTTTGGGTTTTTTTGTTTTCATTTTTTTTTTTGTTACATGAATGAATTGTATAGTGTTTAAGTTAGGACTTTCAGTGTACCCATCACCCAAATAGTGTTCATTATACCTAATAGGTAATTTTTTATACCTCACCCCCTCCTCAATCTTCCCCCATACTGAGTCTCTAATGTCCTTTATATCACGCTGTAAGATTATGTATACTCATTGCTTAACTTATAAGTGAGAACATGTAGTATTTGTTTTTCCACTCCTGAGTCCCTCATACATTCTATATATTAGTCCTTTGTTAGAAACATTGTTGATGAATATTTTCTCCTATTCTATAAGTTGTCTATTTGCTCTGTTGATTATTTATTTTGCTGTGCAGAAACTTTTAGTTTAATTAGGTCCCATTTACTTATTTTTGTCTTTGTTGTATTTGCTTTTGAGGTCTTAGTCATAAATTCTTTGCCTATGCCAATGTCTAGAAGAGGTTTTCCTAAGTTTTCTTCTAGAACTTCATGATTCAAGTCTTACATTTAAGTCTCTAACCAGTCTTAAGTTAATTTTTGTGTACAGTGAGAGATAGGGGTCCATTTCATTCTTCTGCCTATGAAAATCCAATTTTCCCAGAACCATTTACTGAATAGGGTGTCGTTTCTTAAGTGTATGATTTTGTTGGCTTTGTCGAAGATCACTTGGTTGCAAATATGGTTTTATTTCTGAAATCTCCATTCCGTTCCATTGATCTGTGTGTCTACTTTTATATCAGTACCATAGTGTTTTGATTGTTAAATACTTATAGTATAATTTGAAGTGGGGTAATATGATGCCTCTAGATTTTTTTTTCTTTTTTTGCTTTGGGTCCCTTTTGATTTCATGTTAAATTTAGGATTTTTTTTCTGATTCTGTGAAAAATGCCATGGTTTTTTGATAGGAATTGCTTTGAATCTGTAAACCACTTTGGGTAGTAAGGTCATTTTAATAAAATATTGATTCTTCCAATCCATAAGCATAAAATATTGTTTCATTTGTTTGTGTCATCTATGATTTCTTTCATCAGCATTTTGTACTGTACTTCTCTTTGTAGAGATCTTTCACCTCCTTGATTAAGTATATTCCAAGGTAGTTTAATTTTTTTGCAGCTATTATAAATGGTATTGAGTTCTTGATTTGAGTCTCAGCTTGGCTGTTATTAGCATATAGAAATGCTGCTGATTTGTGTACATTAATTTTGTAACCTGGGACTTTACTGAATTTATTTATCAATTCTAGGAGTATTTGGAGGAGTCTCTAAGGTTTTACAGATATAACATGATATCATTGGCAGACAGGGATGGTTTGACCTCTTATTTTCTAATTGGATGCCCTTTATTTCTTTCTCTTGCCTGATTTCTCTGCCTAAGACTTCTAGTACTATGTTGAATAGAAATGGTGAAAGTGGGCATCCTTGTCTCAGTCCAATTCTTAGGGGAAATGCTTTCAATTTCACCCCATTCAGTGTGATGTTGGCTGTGTATTTGTAATATATGGCTTTTATTATTTTGAAGTATGTTCTTTTTATGCCTATATTCTTGATGGTTTTTATCATGAAGGGGTGCTGGATTTTATTGAATACTTTTTTAGCATCTATTGAGATGATCATATGCATTTTTAAAAATTCTGCTTATGTTGTGAATCACATTTATTGATTTGTTTATGTTGAACCATCCTTGCATCTGTAGGATGAAACCCACTTGATAATGGTGAATTATCTTGTTGATATGCTGTTGGATTAAGTTTGCTAGCATTTTGTTGATAATTTTTATAACTATGTTCATAAGGAATATTCATCTGTAATTTTCTTTTTTGTTGTGTCCTTGGCTTTGGTGTCAGGATGATATTGGCTCTGTAGAATGAGTTAGCAGAGATCCCTCCTTTTTGATTTTATGGACCAATTTCATTAGGATAAATAGTATTAATAGTTATTCTTTGTTGGACTGGCAGAATTCAGATTCAGCTGTGAATCTCTCTGGTCCTAGGCTTTTTTTGTTGTTGTTTGGGGGAGATTTTTTTATTACTGCTTCAATCTTGCTACTCATTATTTGTTTTTTAAAGATTCCTATTTCTTCTTGATTCAAGCTTAGGAGGTTGTATATTTCCAAATTTATTCATTTCTTCTAGATTTTCTAGTCATGTGCATAGAGGTTTTCATAGTAGTCTTGGATGATCTTTTGTATTATATGGTATCAGTTGTAATGTCTCCTTTTTCATTTCTAATTGAGCTTATTTAAATCCTCTTTCTTCTTGGTTAATCTAGGCAGTGGTCTATTGGTTTTGTTTATCTTGTCAAAGAACCAACTTTTTAATTCATTGACCATTTGTATTTTTTTTGTTTCAATTTCATTTAGTTCTACTCTGATCTTTGTTATTTTCTGCCTTCTGCTAGCTTTGTGTTTGATTTGTTCTTGCTTTTCCTAGTTCCTGGAGGTATAACATTAGGTTTTTAATTTGTGATCTTTCTGTCTTTTTGATGTAGGCATTTACTGCTATGAGGTTCATAGCATTTTGATATATCCATTAAATATATCTACTGATAATGATTGTGGCTTGAAAAATGTGACAATAAATACCTCTTATGAGAAGGCATTTTGAAAGTTCATTATGGGAAAATATTTTGCACAGAGGAAGACACAGGTATGTTGGAGGCCAATGGACCTCAGTTTGAGTCCCTCTTCTGGTACCAATTGTTGTGAACCCAGGCAAATTAATTACTCAACCACTATAAGCTTCAATATACTCATTTATTAACTGTAAATACTTTGAAGTATTTTATTATTATATGAAGATAAAAATAGCGTTACTATTACCTAGAATATGCCTGATAACTATATTTGGTAAAAGATAGATCTAATATTAATGAATATGATGATAATGTTGATGATGATTTAATTGCAGCTATCTGGGTTGACCAGATCATTACTTTGTAAACAAGGAGGTAGGTAGGCAAAGGGTTTAACCTGAGACAAAATGCATACATTTGTCAACCTACAGAGGAGAGCAAATTTTGTAGTCAAGTCCACCTTATACGCGCGCGCGCACACACACACACACGCACACACACACACACACACACAGATGTTCCTTAACTTACAATGGGGTTATATCTCAAAAATACTCTAAGTTTAAAATGCATTTAATACACTCAACTTACTGAACATCATAACTTAGCCTAGTCTGGCTTAAACATGCTCAGAACAGCTACATTCACCTAGAGTTGGGCAAAATTACTGGCAAGACAGTACACTATAGAGTATTGTTTGTTTTCTATCCTGATCTTGTGGCTGACTGGGAGCTGTGGCTCACTGCCACCATCCAGCATCACACATGTGTGTATCTCTAACCTGGGAAAAGAACAAAATTCAAAATTCAATGTACAATTTCTATTGAATCTGTATCGCTTTCACACTATTGTAAAGTCAAAAATCATAACTTGAACCATTGTAAGCCAGGACTGTCTCATGTATATATCAGAGGGATAAGATTCATGAAAATCACAAATTTTAATACTCAAATATTTATTTTTCTTTAGGTATATGACAGAATATCAGCATAAACTCCCAAAGTGGATGAGGAATAAAATTCATATGTGTAGTAGTTAAATTACTTTACTGCATTGAAGAAATCTGTCCTTTAAGGTAAAAAAAAATATAGTTTATTATTTGCCTATTATATATCTGTTGATCTGCTGGACACTTTCTTATACATCTGTGTCTTTAACCTCATAATATATCTGTGATATATGTATTTCTAGCCCCATTTTACGAATGGGAAAATTGAAATTGGTTTGAACTACAGAAAACAACAAAATGTAGAGATAAAATGGCTTATTGTCAGTACCAGGGAGAGTTTTACGCATAGTGAAGGATTGAGCTACACATAAAATACATATAGCCTAAAGCCAGGTAAGTAACCTGTACAGAGGGATACAGAGAGATCAGTGCTTGTCCATTCTCTGGGAAGCCTGTCCTCATTCCTAGACCAGGTTCAGTTTTCTGTTGTTTGCTTGCATAACACTCTTGGTCTTCTGCTCTTATATTTACCACACTTGGCTAGAATTATTTAAAGTAATAAAATTCTTTTTTGTGCATGTTTTCTCATGCAATAGATCTGACATTCAGCAGCTGGTGTATAATAGTCTTTAGAACATAGATGGTGACAGATGGATGGATAGATAGTGACATAAATATGGCAGATTGATCTTTACTACTCCTCCTCACTCCCTTTCTGGAAAAGGGCCTTTGATAGATGAAAAAAAAAATGATTTCTTTAGCAAAATGAAAAGAAGATTTATCCTTTAAGAGGCACTTAATGTTAGCAAGAGAATGGCTAGTTTGTCCTGTGAATGTTTCACTCTAAAGAAACTGAGGAAATTAATACCCACAATCAGCTCTGGTCTCCCTCCAGATCTAAGAGTAAATAAATGCACTGGTTCAGGTAATAGCAGTTGCTATAGCAGGAAAAAAAAATCCTAGCGGCCTTAAAAGTAGAAACTTAGTTTTGCTCATTTAAAGAGGAAATGGTGATAAAGGAGGAGGGTTCTGAACAAGATAGTCATTGAGGAATCCAGGCCAACAAGGGCTGTGAGAAATGCATTCTACCTTTAGGCCCAGGAGGAAAAGGAAAAGGGTTTGTGAATAGCAAGCTAGCTTTGCCACATTAACCTAAATAGAAAGCCACTCAAGTGTCTAATGCAATTTTTTGTGGTTCTCTGAAGAATTCATTTCACAATTTGCCTTTTATTTTCTTTAAATAACTTTGTCCTGGTAGAATATGCCTTGCATTGATACAGATGCAAATATAGGAACATTATTTGCTGATGCATAGATTGATGCTGATTAATTCATTGGCTACTCAATAAAAACATATATATTTTTAATGTATTACATAACATACATATATGTAAATACACATATGTGTATATAAACATAGGAGGTATAAGATAAGGATGTGCACAGCAGATACTAGATTTGTATCAAGGCAGAGGAGGAATTTCTGGATGACTCAGACCACATTTATTGTGTCAGTCTGATCTCTGCTGAGGATTTGGAGGGAAGGGACTTGATGGAGTGACTTTATACATCTTCATTGTCCCTATACACTCTTTTTTTCTTTGAAACAATAACACATTTATAGAAATGTTGTGAGTACAGTATAAATGTCTTTTTTCCCCCTGAACCATTTGGGAGCAAGCAGTGATCTGTTGCCCAATCACTTCTGGTTATTTTAGTACTCATGTGATTTGTATGTGTGGGGTGATTTGTTACACAGCCATTATGATTGCAACATCATTCAATCCTCAGGCCCCATTCAAGGACCCTATCAATTTTTCCTATAATGTCCTTTATAGTAGAATAACCCATTTCAGAATATGTGTTAGGTTTAATAGTCAGGTCTTTTTAGTCTCCTTAGGTCTAGAACCGTTACACAGTCTTTCATTGGCTTGCATGACCTTAACACTTTTGGAGATTACAGGTCAGTTTTTTGTAAATAGAGTGCCCCTCAATTTGAGTTTTTCTTTATGACTAGATTCAGTTCATGTACTTTGGCAAGAATAACACAAAAGTGAGTTTTTTCTCATTGTATATTATCAAATAGTACAAAATTTTGATTTTCCCGATTACTAGTGATGCTAACTGTGATTACTTGACTCTGGTGGTATGTGTCAGGCTTTTTCACTTACCTTTTTCTCAAGTATATTGTGGGAATGTATTTCTATGTAAATATCTTCTTCTTCATCAAACTTTCAATCTGGTTGTTTATTTATATCTCTATAGACATGTTTTAAAAATTTATTCCATGTATTACAATCCTTTTTTGTCACTATTTATTTTTGCATTACATTTATCCACAGTCTGTCCAGGTGTTCTTTTGATCTGGTTTCTGTGTCTTTTTGTCATGTTTCTAACTTGTTGGGGCACTTTCTCACTTTCTAGCATAACACGATGATCTAGGCTTGTACCTACCCTGCCCAAAACTGAAATCTACTGTTTTTTCAAGGAGCACAAAGTTCATTTTAGTGAAAAAATGGTATTTAGAAACCAAGATTTGGGTGGTAGATGTGCTCATTTATATTGGAGTGTCAGTGCTCCCAGGCCCTTGCAGTGGACAGGAATAGATAAATATGTATACACACACACACACACACATGCATACATCAACATCTGCATGTCTTTCTTTATCTCTCTGCATTAAAAACTATGAGTTTATACAGATACTTCTAATACCAGTCCAACAGCACAGGGTTTTATTCTAGTTTTTCCCTTTTCTGCATTTGTTTCTACTTTATCTAACAGTGAGAAACCTGGCTCCATTCCCTTTATTATAATTACGTATTTTATTTATCTCTCCATGTGTTAACCCATCTCCCATCTGCTGCTACTCTCTCCTGTGTCTCATTCCTTACCCTACTCATGTACTCTAGTCTACTACCCTAGGTTATTTTTTCCCCCACCATGAGCAATCTCCTCACCCCTCTTGGGCTGACTTTCCATGCCAGGATGCACCCTGATATGAACTATTTTTAACCATGCTTGTTTTCTGATATCTTGTACCAAGCTGCCCTCAAGCATGGATGCCATCATGGGGTCTGACTCCCCAACCAGGCTACTTTTCTTCCTGCTTGAGCTCTGACAACTTGCATCAGGCTGGCTCCTCCATCTCTTGTGTACACCCACCACACCCACTGAGGCTCTGACTCCCCAGAGTGGTCTGCTCCCCCGTCTGGAGGTGGCCTTTTTCATCCTGCTTGAGCTCTGACACTTGTTGGGCCACTTCTCTGTTGGAATGCTGCATTTACAACTCTGGGTTCCCCCGTGTGTTGCTGCTTTATTCATCTTCCAGGGATGACCCCCTGCATGGGCACCAGCCTCACCTTCTTTGAGCTATGACATCCCACACTGAGCAACAATATACCACCTAAATATAGGCATCCTGCTCTCACTATGCTCAGAGCCTCTGACATCTCTTTCTGTGCTATTGCAGCTTCTCCATTGTACCCCATACCAGTGGGGGCAGCTACCTTGCCTTGCCCCCCAATGACTTTAGGAGTGAAATTTTCTGCAAGGGAAGGGAAGAGGAAGGGCAAGAAAAGTTGCTTAACTTTTTGTCTTTGGAGGATGTGAAGTTATTTTACTTGTTTATTTAATCATTAATTCACAAAGCAAATATATGTAAACACCTAGTCTTTGTCATGCACCAATCTAAGTCCTGGGGTTATGATGCAGTATACAAAACAGGGAACATCCCTGATCCAATTGGTTTATATGCTCATGGAGTTAGAAAGATACCACTACCGAAGATGCTAACTTGGTATTGGCCTGCCCAAATAAGGACATTGGGGCATTAGTTTGGTAAAGTGGCAGAATAACTAATGTATCCTAAGCTTGGTGCCATGAAGTAGATTAAGTCAAGAATTTTGTGATATTACTTGAGCAGGCTCAACGGGAAAGGTTGTCTGTTCTAAAAAGTTCCAAAAGAGAAAAGTTGCAGGAATAAATACCCTGGAGACTTTAAAAGGTCAAGTAATTTATAGAGAACTCAGAAAGACTTGGTCACTAGTTGCTGGTGTTTGGTGTTTGGGGGAACTCTTTGAGGTACACTGGGGAATTAGATATATAATGAACACTTTGGTGCAAGAGCTAGACCCCATGCGTCTGACCTAAGAAGATGCTCTAATTGGGGCTAAAATCTAGCTTTTACAGGTGGTAATATTGGAATCAGGCTGTATCCAGTGATATTCCCCATACTTGCCATGACTCGTGGTCATACGGGAGCTGGAGGTATTGGGAGGAAACCTTCAGCTATCCCAGCCATCAAGCCAGTGCAGAGTGGGGAGTGATGGAGAGAAAACAAATCTATCTCTCTTGAACTGAGGCGACCCTTTCTGGGCTGTCCTTTTTAGGTTTGGCACATGATTCTGATGCCCCAGCCTACAAAAGAGGACACCTCCATTGTCTGAAAGAGAATTTGTAGGGATACATACCTCTATTTCCAAGCAGAGGTCCACCACTGGTATAGACAAATCCAATGCCCCAGGTACCTATGTGAGTGAATTTCTCACTTTTTAATTAGTTAGGTTAGAAGAACTTAACATTGCCTTTCCCTTGTTTATGAAGTGGTTGTTAAGTTAGAAGAATAGAGAAAAAATTTGCACTGAGTTCTGCCAAATAATTCAAAGTCTTCTCCTCAACTGTTAAGAAATAATAAAACCAGCCAGACTGGGTTTTTTGCTTTTCATTTCCAGGCCTATATCTGAGTTCTCTTAAAGATGCTATAAAATCAGAATGTCACACTCAGTTTAAAGGTTAGTACAGCTTGGCATATGGATCAATATAATGGCTTTATAGATTTACTTTGTCACACAGAAGTATGTGGCTTTCAGGGCCTTCAGTAGCTCATGATAAGAAAACTGTAAGTTTCTTTTCCTGAAATAATTAAGGAATGATTCTGAGGAAATATCTGATTCCCTCTTTCCTTCAAATTTAGGATACAATTGCCAAATTTAATCAAGAAAATAAATAATTTCAAGGCAAGTCAGCAGATACTAATACTATTGACTCTCCTAGATGTTTCCTACATTTTTGGGGTCTCCAATATGAAAATAATCACTTTAGAAGTTATTTACAACTATAAAACATAGGTATAATTAACAAAGGCATGTTTGAACTCATAGCTGGACTCACAATACAACACATGGATGCATTTTTCTTGTTCACTGATTTTACGTGTTTTACATCTATGCTTTCTCATCTATACTTGTTTAATCCTCACAGGTTATGATAAAGGGTATACAGAGTTAAAATACTCACATTTTAACTACTTATATTTTCTTTTACCAGTAACTAAAACTTATAATATATATACTGGGGACTTCCACTTCTTTATAACTGGTGGGAGCTCCTACCAAATCAGCACTCTCACGGATAGCAACTATAAACTATGGATAAAATTGGAAAAAAAATTCCTGAAGACAATGGAAAGTGAAATGGCCAAATCAAGCAGATTTTGTAAGGAAGTTGTATAGAAGAAGGGAACTAATTGAGTTTTCTACTTTTACAGCTTTTAGCCTGAGATTAAGCTATAGTCAGTGATTTGGGGAGCAAATAGAAAGGGTTGAATTGAAATAAAAAAATGTACAATTTTTCTGTCCTGAAGAACCAGATGGAACAGTCTAGGACAAGCACAACTGTTAGAAAATAGAAAAAGAATTGCAGAAGAGAGAAAACCAGAAAAAGGAAGCCCTAAATTCTGAGTAGAAATGTTGCCCACATCTCTGGCTGATCCTTCAGCCATGCATGAATGGGACAACCTTCCAAGCAAAGCTAACACAAAAAAACTGAACTGAGATTCAAACTATTATTCAAAAGACAGAGTTTACAGCTTGAGTCCAAATAAATTAATTGTATTTTAAAATAAACAATCAAACAGAAACACTCTTTGGAAGAATATGATAGATCCTAGGTTCCACGACAAATGATGTTCAGGATACAGTACAAAATTACTTCACATGTGAGAACCAGGAAATTGTGATTTATTTTGAATAAAAAAGACAGTCAATAAAAACTTACCATCAAATTAGTATTAACTGATCAACACATATGTGCACATATAGCAGTAACATACATTCAGGTGTTGGGTATGTGGGAGGGGTGAGGAGGAGATGGGTATATTCACACCTGATGGGTGTGGTGCACTTTGTCTGGGGGATGGACATGCTTGAAGTTCTGACTCGGGTGGGGCAAAGGCAATATACATAACCTAAACATTTGTACTCCTGTAATATTCTGAAATAAAAAAAAGAAAAAAAAGAAAAAGAAAATTAAAACAAACAAACCAACAAACAAAAACTGACTCCAGCATGACCAACATATTGAAACTAGGTAAGTATTTTAAAGCAAGTTTTATGACTATGCTTAATAAATGTAAAGAAAATATGCTTATAGTGTATGAAAGTTATAACATCTCATAAGAGAAATAAAATTATGCAACAGAACCAGATAGAAAAATATATTTCTTATGCATAGTTCTTTACCCAGCGGTTCACAGAGTAGATACTTTATTCATTTATAATGACTGATTTTATTTCAAATGACATAGAAACACAAATTAAATTTTATATCTATTTTTCCAGATTTACTAAGGTATAATTGACAAATAAAATTATATATTTTAATGTATACAACATGATGATTTGATGTATGCATTGTAAAATGGTTACCACAGTCAAGCTAATTAACACACGTTGGAAGGTGTGGTGAAAAAACTAAAGATCTACTGAGTAGACACTTTGAAAATGTTTGTTAAATAAGAACATTTCTCAATTTTTTATTATTTCCTTTTGAACTACTTGTCTTTTTAAAATTCCTATTCTTTTCCTTGTTTTTGACTATTTATTTGTTTAAAATTGAGAAGAAGCAGCAAAAGAGGAGGAGAAGGAGGTTAATGAAGAGGAGGAGGAGGAAGGAGAAAGATAATTTGCTTCATAAAGGCAGAAATGCCTTATGTATCCCTAGTGTCTAACACAAGACCTGAGACATAGTTAATTACTGTAATTAATATTTATTAGATGAATGAATGAATGATTCAATGAAAATGTACAAAATCTCTATATTTTATCTACACTTTGGTCTTTTAAATTCTCCTAATCTTGAGCTACCAATTTCACATTGTCTATTTCTTTGTTTCACTCTTTTTTCTTTGTTCTTTTAGGTGCTCAGCAGTTTCCCTTTATCATGTGAGTTTCACTATGTCTTCTCTGAAGCTCTTTCTGACCATCTGTCTTTCAGTATGGAGGGGTGGAATGGAAAGATTTGCCACCATTTCTTTTTCTCTTTCAACCTTCTTGAGATAAAACAAAAACATTAAATTGTAAGACAGTTCTGTATTGATCATATTAATAGGTAGCTACCTTACCTGTAAAAAGTGCACAGTCTACCTTCTAAGTTGCTACTATTTTATTTCACAGAGCCATGATAATAGCTCCCTTCATATAGGTAGAAGTTCTTACATAAGACTAACATGTTTCATAGTAAATGTAGAAGGATCTTGTTTTTCAGTAAATTATTCAGGAACTGAATCAACACTGGTACCTTCTTAATAATAAAGATTCTTTTCATTGCAAGTGAGAGAAATTAAACTTAAACTAGCCCAAGAATAAAAAAGGAATTTATTAGCAGCCTTATCAGGGAAACTCTGCTTTAGGTATCAAACCAGGTGATAGAGTGGTTCAGATGATGTCACCAGATTCAGCCTTGTGCTATCTTGTCACACTGCTTCCTTCCTGCTTTATTCCAATCTTAAGCAGGTGTTCTCCTTATGGTAGGAGATGTCTTCCAGAAGTTCCAGACTTATATTTAACTTCTCTGGGTGTTTATCAATTGTCTGATTAGATAGCCTTGGGCCACATGCTGCTATGAAAACATTTATTTTGTCCTGGTCAAGGACTATGCTATTGGCCAGCCTTGCTTTGTGTGTCCATCTGTAGAAGACACTGCTAGTGTCCTGAAAATATCTCTTCCAATATATTAATGCTTCACACATCCTTTGGGCCCATCCTTGAGTGCTATATTCTTTGCTGCAATTGCTTTGCAGCTGCAATCCTCAAAGGATTCGCTGGATTGCCCAGACTCATAGAAAGAGAGAGAGATTATGGGAAAGAGAGAATGTCTGTGAGTCTGTATTTGTCCCAGATCAGCCCATATCCACTTACTGGACTGGCATGGGATATAAAGTCCAGCTTCCTTGCTGTGAAGCCAAACAAACTGTAATATGCAATTTATGCTCCAGAGCTCTTTCTGACAGCAGACTGAGGTTAGAATTTCACCAGAAATTACATGTTATTCGAATTCCTCCTATTCCCTATCTTCCTTCTCCCGTTTTCTTGTGGGTTATCTGGGAAGCACTTCCTTAAGAAACAATCTTCATTCAAATCCCTGGCTCTGAATCAGCTTCTGGGAGAATCGGACCAAGAAGGTAGACAATACGGGGTGGGGAACCCATAGCTTTGGGAACACATGTGGCCTTCTGGATCTTTGAGCATTGCATTTTGACTGAATCCAAATTTTGCAGAGCAAATCCTTTTAATAAAGGGATTCTATGAAATTTGGATTTGGTTGAGGGGTCACACTTGGGGACCAGGGGGGCCACATATGGCCTTGAGGCCACAGCTTCCCCACGATTCCAACATGCTATTACTGGATGGGAAATTAAAGCTGGTAGATTAAAAAAATAGTATTATAGTAGGGGTAAGTTCAAAACTAATATAAGTTTACTTCTTTAATTGCTTCTTACAATACTGTTTTTTACAATGGCAACTATTTCCTCTACAAAATGTGTAGCAACAGTTCCCATTGGCTCACCTTCTATCTTTGTACTGTTAGTACAATTCTATTTCTCCCTTATGTTGTGATGATTTGACTTTGGTTGGTTGATTCAGATTCCAGTTTATTTGGAGATAGATACTCTTGAGGTATTTGGGATATCTTCTGTGGAGATCTCTGTGATGCAGTTTGTATAAAGTATGTCTGAGCTTGGCCTGCTCATCCCTAATCTATTTCCATCTTAATGTGAAGTAGCTCCTATACTGAAGGTGTATTCTATAGACCACATGCTTTAAAGGAATAGAAGAACAATCTTGATTCATTCCCTTTGTCAATTTAATTTCACTGTCAACCTTCTCATTACTGGCATAATGGCATATTATATTTCTCATAGTTTTCTGTTTTGAAGTTTCTGTCTGATAATAAAGAAAAATATTATGATTTTGTCCATGAAAATGTGTTTTAGCAATTTCATAATCTGAGGGGTCCTCAAAAAGTTCATGGAAAATGAATATTATGAAAAAACTATGCATGGATTTCAAAATTTATTTAACCCAAAATAAACTCATAACTAGTTATGAAATATCTGAACAGGATCTAGTTTGAGGCACTAAGAAGGATAAGACATCAGCTTGAAAAGAGTGAAAAGAGCCCCTATCAGAGCAATATGAATTCTGCTAAAATTGAAGCAAGAGTAAACATCAAATTTGTGGCAAAGCTTGGGTGGAAGAGTGGTGACACCATGGATGCTGTACAAAAAGTTTATGAGGACAATGCTTCAAAGAAATAAACAGTTTACAAATGATTACCTAATTTTAATCAGGAGCAAGATGATATTGAAGATGAAGCCTGCAACAACAAATCATCCACATCAATTTGCAAGGAAAAAATTATTCTTGTTCAGCCCTAATTGAAGAGGACTAATGAGTAACAGCAGAAACAATAGCCAACACCATAGACATCTCAATGGATTCAGCTTACACAAACTCTGACAGAAAAATTAAAGTTTAGCAGGTTAATAAAGTTTCCATTCAACGGAGTGCCAAAACTGTTGCACCCAGATCAGTTGCAGACGAGAACAGAGTTTCAACGGAAATTTTAAACAATTGGTATCAAGATCCTGAAGCATTTCTTCAAAGAATTGTAACAGGAGATAAAACATGGCTTTACAAAATCTTGAAGAAAATGTACAATCAAAGCAGTGGCTACCAAGAGGTGGAAGTGGCCTAGTCAAAGTAAAAGTAGACTGGTTAAGAGCAAAGGTCAGGTGAACAGTTTTTGGGGATGCTCAAGGCATTTTGCTTATTGACTTTCTAGGGGGCCAAATAATTATAACTATAATATCTTCTTATTATGAGAGTGTTTTGAGAAAGTTAGCCAAAGCTTTAGCAGAAAAACACCTGTGAAAGATTTGCTAGAGATTGCTTCTCCACCTTGACAATGCTCCTGCTCATTCCTCTAATCCAACAAGGACAACTTTACAAGAGTTTTGATGAAAAATCATTAGGCATCCACACTACAATCCTGATTTGGCTCCCTCTGATTCCTTTATGTTTGCTAATCTTAAAAAAATTTCTAAAGGCACTAATTCTTAGCGCCCAACTGATACTTTGCCTGGTACCTGGTCCAATACAGGTGCTCACTGATGTTGACAGAATGAATGGATGTAGTTGCCAACACCAAACTTTGAGGAATCATGGAAAGTAAGAGAGGACTAGAACATTGGAGCAAGGAAAATGTGTCTTCCGAAAACTATGAAACAACAGGCTTACTGAAGATAGCCAGCAGCTTGCTAAGATGGATTGGGAGTCTGACCTAGAAAAATAGAGAAGGGGACCTCAGACAAGTAATTAGATAGAACTGTAGGATTCATCAGGATGGGTTTAGATTAACGGAAATATTTACATAGATCCATGATTTTTCTTACCTAGCCATTTTTTTGGCCACAAAATAAATTCTTCTTATGAAATATTACTGGAAGACCAATTCATAGAACTATGACAGAGAGAGCGGAGGAGAGGTGAAGATTTGGAACTTTATGTTCTTGTCCTCTTTTTTGTTCCTTCTGTGGTGGTCCCAAAGAAACCTCCAGAAAGTACCAAATATAGGGGTTCTCAAACTGAAGTATGCATGGAAATCAGCTGAGGTATGACAAAAATGTATAATTTTGTACCTCACCACCGTAAATTCTCATTAAGCAAAGAAACACCCAAGTATCTTAGTTGATGCTGAACTAAATACTGTCAGGCCTCTCCAAAGCACAATTTGAAACCAGTAATGTAAAGACAAACTGCCTATTGTGTTCACAGCCTGTCAGGAAGTTTAAAAACCTGAGTTAGATGAAATTATGAAAAGAGCTAAATAGAAACTGGTTATAGGCTGATACAGAGGGAAGTTTTGTGTCACCAGTGGTGCTATTAGGGGTCATGACTAAAGGTAAAAATCCTCTTATTCATTGCTCTTTCAGATTTAGTATTCATGGAGCATATTCATGTTCATGGAGCAACTGAAATTTGAGATGAAATAAAAGAAAACGAGAATCATCTTTATTTCCCATCTTCTCTACAGAGCTCAGCTGTTTATGTGTCCCCAGGAAAATTCAGCCAACTCATAAGGCAGCTAACTCTTCTCAAACAATGAGTGTGTTACTTTTCCCCATTCACTTTCTAGGAATCCTTAACACTTTAGATCTTGTACTTTTCCCTTTTAGTCATCTACCTGTGTTTAAAAGTGTCCCTGGTGCTCATGATCAATTATTTATTGGCATTTCATTCTTGCCATCACAATTCCCCTCAGTGAGTACTACTGAATCTTTCCCCTTTCTAGTTTGTGTACAATTACAAGCAGAATTTTCTTATCAGTGGCTACATTGTCACTTTTTTCTAGTTCCCTTTCTGGACCATAGATGTGAATCAGCACCCCAAGCCTGAGGGCATTGTGGTGGCCTCAAATCCAACATGGGTTTTGATTTTACCTACTGTGTATGTGCCTGTCAGATATATTTTTGAGATAGAGTGTTTGCTCTTCTTATGCACTGATCTGTATCATAGGGAAGCTTATACCTACAGGCTGCATATCCCTATTCCATATCAACTGACTTCCAACTCTGATCACACAAAAGATGTACTGATGGATATCTGGAACATGGAGGAGGAAGCACTCCATATCCATTCTGCCCCAGTGGCATCTCTGACTGGGCTGGGACCCTCCATGGTGCCATCTCCCCCTCCTGATAGGTCAGTCATGTTCCAGGTTCTGTCAGGTAACCCTCACCCTGGAATTTAGGTAACACTATCACTTCCTTCCCTTGTCTCACCAGCTCTAGGGTATGATGTTTTTCTGTTGCTAATCTCTGAATTACCTAGACTTCTCAGCTCCTCTATCACCAGTGTAACCAAGTCCCTGAATTAAATTCTCTGATATAAATACTTGAAATGGTTTCTGTTTTTCTAATTAAAACCTCACTATTACACCTTACTACTTCTCATTCTTCTTCCCTTTCTCCCCTTCCCTTTTCCATTCCTCCTCCTTCCTCCTCCTCCTCCTCCTCCTCACTTTTGCAGCCTAGGAACTTCTCAACTTAAATGGCAAATCTCCAAATCTGTTTCAGATTTTCCAATGCACTGAAATGTGAAGGCTCCTTGTATCCTATCCCAGTCTCATGAGATTAAATTTGCAATACTCTGTTAGAGGAGAATTATTGTTAATTGTCCAAAAGGGCTTTTTGATGGTTATAATTATGGTCTGTGATTATTTAAAAATAAGATGCAAAACACTGATTTCAAAGTATTGACTCAAAATAGTATAGTGATTATGCAGATAGAATAAGAAAGATGGGGGAGTTCACATGAGACTTGATTCAGGAGAGTCCCATGTATCATTTAGGAGCAGAAGGCAAAGTGCTATTAAGTGTTAGGTGAGAAGAGTTGCTAAGATCAGACACCAAAAATATGGTTTCTGACGAAGTAAGAATTGCTTTGTCTGGAGAAAATTATGCACCTCTTTGATAGTAGACTTTCTTGGAGAAATTCTCCAAAGTAAGTGGATGTATTGCAATGGAGACTTCTCATCTCCAGTCCGTGAGTTACCCAGGAGACCTGTCGGCTGTGCCAATTGGTAGATGGGGCTCCTTGGAAAATACCAATCTTTACCTATTAACATAAATATCTTCATTCTGGCAGCAAATTAAGATAGTTAAGAACCATATACCTTGGTCCTTCACTCCCAAAGAACTATCACCACCTTCACTCCCCCACCCTGACACACATACACACATATGTACACACCTATGCACATACACACACAGGGAGACACACTAGCAATTTACACTCATCTATTCAGGTAGAAAAATGATCTCTTTCTCTGGGTCAGGAAACAGTGACAAAGAATTGTTTCCTAGAAGTGTTTTTGATAATCTGAATTACTGAATAAAAGTGGAAAGAACTACATTGTTAGGAGATCAAAGGGGCTTTATATTATATAAATAGCTCATCTTTTTAAATATCATCTTTAAAAGCTTATTATTTGGGATTTTCTGGATTTGAATTCTGGTTTTAGTGTGAACTTAATCAGTCATTAAACCTCTTTAAGGTTTGGTTTCCTTATATTTATAAAGAGGGTAATATTACTCGACGTATGGAATTATTTCGAGGATTAAATAATGTAAATCCATTGGAAAGCATATGATGTCTGGCAAATTGTAAACCTTCAAAATATGTGTTGATCTTGTAGTTTCTATGATACCAGTACAACTCCCAGAATATGTCCTAGTATTTAAGAACCATTAAATTCAATACTATAATATATTCTACATCTATACTGCCCTACAGAGATACTTGAAGTTTCAGAATGGTGAGTTAGAAAAAACTAAAAATACTTAATGTTTTGAGGATAGTTTAAAATACATTCAGCATACTTGTTTACTTAGGATCAGTGAGTAACAAATAATTAAAGAGAAATTCAACAACTGTGGTAGTTTTATTATTGAACTTTGCTGCCACCCTTTAATTCTTTTCAATAGACCATCGAGGCAGAAAAATGCCAATTTTCTCATTCAATATGAATCTGTCTTATTTACCATTAACTTTGTAGTTTTTTGGTCCTGTTCTGATACTTCCTTTACTCATTCACTTCCTATTTCCATCCCTCATCATGACAATGGATTGTTCCAGCCCTTGCTTTTGTTAGAATTATTTGGTTCCTGCATATATATGTGTGTGTATGTGTGTGTGTGTGTGTGTGTGTGTGGTGGGGGGGCACTGGGGAGTAAAGAGGCTTCTTCCTAATATCTCATCAGGGGACTGGCATCCTGCCTGCTACTGTACCACCAGCCCACAGGGTTTGGTTTCCTTATCTTATTTGACACTGATGTAGGAGTTCCAGCAAATATCATCAAGTGTCAAAATAAAAATATAGAAAGAAGAGATATGAACATTGACACAATAAAATGATCTCCTTTTCTTGATAGTTAGATTGTATACTAGAAAATATATTTTACAAAAATCTAAAGTAATTGATAACAGAATTTGATAAAGTGGCTGGGTATAATATAAACATATGAAAAATACTTTCCTGTAGTATTAGCTGGGTTTTAATCAGGGAAGTGGAATTACTCACAGTATTATGGGAGATGAAATTTGTTACAGAAATTAAACATTACTCAATGAGATGCTTGGAAAGATCCCAAAGGAGAGTTAAAGAAGGAGAGAAAAATGACTAACCAATTCTGATGCAGATATACCCCAGCTTGTACATCTGGAAGATAGGTGTGTCTGTAGTTGGAACCATGAAAGAGACTGATGTAGAGATTCATGGGCAATTGTGTACATGTCAATGAATGGTTTGTTAGCTCTTCATGGCCACTACCTCTGTCAGTTCACAGTGAAGAGCTGGGGGCAGGTCACCGTCAGTCAGTAGGACCAGGGTTTAGGAAGGAGAGGTGGGTAAGAACGAAAACAAACTGGAACCTGCTTGTGCCTTTATTCAGTAAAGGCTACTGAAGTAATGGCTTCTGTTTCATTTCTGCCTCCAAAATTCTATGCAACTTTGCTTGGGCCAACTCTAATCTACAACTATACACAGAAGAGGATTCAGGGAAAAATAAAAAATAGTAACCAGCAAAACCAAGTCTAAGATAGAGCAGTTGAACTCAGTACCTAAAAAGAGAAATGGGATCATTTACTCTCAACAGCAAAATATCAAGCATTATTTACTAATAAACTTATTAAGAAAGATATAAAACTTGCATAAAGAAAATGACAAAATTTAAGGACATTACACAAGATTTCCTCTTGCCTTAGGAAACTTAATACTATAAAAATATCAGTTCTTCCAAACTTCATATTATACAAACACACACACACACACACACACACACTTAGAATTAGAATCTCAATGGTTCGTTTTTGATAAAATGATCTTTAAATTAATACGTAAGAATAAATCTTCAAGAATACTCAAGGGAGGAACAGTGAGAATTGACTTGCCTCTAAGATTGGGAATGTATTACTAAACAAAAATCTTCTGCTCACAAATCATTGTGGTATGGCCATAGGAATAGACAACGTGGAAACATGGAAGGTTCAGAGAATCCAAAAGTAGATCCTGGTATGTGTGAGCATTAAAGACAAATACTGCATGATCCCGCTTATATGTGGAATTGACAACAATTGACCTTGTGGAAGTAGAGAGTCAGAATTATGGTTACCAGGAACTGGGGATGGTGGTTTGGGAAATGGTCGGGAAGATGTTGATCAATGGATACAAAATTTCAGTTATATAGGAGAAATAAATTCAAGAGATCTATTGTACATGGTGACTATAGCTAATAATATATTGTATTCTTGAAAATTGCTAAGAGAGTGAATGTAAAGTGTTCTCACCACAAAAATGATACCTGTGTGAGGTAATGCATATGTTAATTCACTACATTTAGTTATTCTGTGATGTATATATACTTCAAAACAATATGTTGTACATGGTGAATACATACAATTTTACCTGTCAATGTAAAAAATGAATAAAATTACAGACAATATTTCCATATAGAGAAAAATAGTGAAGTATTTAATATATGTATTATTTATCAAATAAAAGCAATGAATTATTTAATGGAACACAACTAGCTATTCACCAGGAAAAAAATAAAAAATGGGCCTCTTTCTTCTCCCTATAAAATAAAATTTCCAGTTGGGGTTTAGATATTTAAATGTAAAATATAAAGTAAAAGTCTTATAAAAAGATTCTAGAAGACTACATAAACATTCCAAAAAGGAAGCAAAGACTTCTAACACTCTGATGTTATAAAGAAAATGGAAAACTAATTGAGTATGTTCAATTTAAACATTTTTGTATGGCAAAGATACCCTAAACAAAGTGAATAATTTAAAAAAAGAAACCTACATAGCAAAGAAAAAAGCTAATATCTATACTATAATAAAAGACTAAAAAGTTAACAAGAAATCTATAAATAATAGAGAACTGGCAACAGATATGAAGAGAATATTTATATCAGTGAAAATCTATGTGGTTAAAATAATGAAAAGATGCACAAACACATTAGTATTCAAGAAAAGGTAGATTAAGGTAATAGATTTCACTTTTTACCTTTTAGACTGGCAAATATTGAAGTGAACATAAAATCTATTGCTGCCTAGGAGGGGAAAAATGGCATGCTCACAAAATGCTAAAAGAAATGTGAGAGCAATCTCTTAACATTGATAAAAATGCATATATTCTAATAACCCAGTAATCTCTTTCCTGATAATCTATTCTGCATAAGGAAAGGTTTCAGTATGTAAGGATTATCTACAAGGTTGTTTACATCAGCATTGTTCATAGCAGAGAAAAAAAACCTATCCATGATGAAATAGATAAATAAATTATTGTTCTTCCGAACCATTAAAAAAATGAGAACCATACCAGATACTTTAAAAGATTTCTATGACATTCACTGCATATTTTATCCCATCTTTGTAACACACTGTTAAAGCCCTCTATATGGATATATGTATATACATGTATATGTATATATTATATGTTCTTGACTATATCAGCATGGAGGAAAAATATGAAAAAATACATTTTAGGTTGTTAACTTGTATTACCTAGTGGGGAGGAGGCAGGGAGGAAGTTATCTGGATGGAGTGGGGAACGAGAGGAGATACAAAAATGTAATACAAACTAAAAAAAATGAATTAAAAGCAATGCATGATATAATTGTATTTATGTATAAGTACATTGTATATGTGTGTTTTTAACCATAAATTACATTTATTCATGCATATAAAATTAGAATTCTATCAGTATATATAAAAAAATAAGTTTTAAAACAGGGTTTGAGGTAAATCCATCACCAGCCTTGAGCGAATGGACCCCTTCAGGAGATTAACTTTGAACTTTTCTAGGACAAACAGGTCACCATGTTGGTGACTCTTAAAGTGAAGTTGGAAATGGCCTCCAGAGGATTTACAGTTTGGGTGCATTTTTCTATTGACTTATTTAAAAGGAAGTGAATCATATGTTATTTCTTTTTGATAAATATATAGAATAAGTGTGCTGGGGGTTGCTGATAAAGACAGCGTAGGACCTGGGACTGCCAGAATGAATGTGCTGGCAGCAATGGGAAACACAGGAGACACAGCTTTAGAGAGAAGGTTGCACATTTAGTTAGCACAGACGGCATTTGAGATGCTGGTTTTGGCATTTACAATTGGGCTTCATCGAGGAGACAGTTGAAGGAGTGATTAGAAGGTTGGGAGTGGGGAAAAGGGCCGTCTGAGGTGGAGAGACAGATATTGACGCAATCACTGTGGATTTTGAGGATGAAAGTCAGAGCCTTGTGGAAATCATACCTTTAGAGAGAAGAAAGAGAAAGTGAGGCTAGATAGGATGATGAAGGTCAATGCAGAGAAGGTAGAACAGGCTAAAGAAAAATGCCAATGGAAGCAAAAAGTATTTATCTTCAGGGAGAGGGTGCCTAACCACACCAGTGCAATAGAGAGGAGAGAATGGTCTGGCAGAGAGACTGCCAGACTTGGCAATTCAAGGAGGTATCACTAACTTGAAGAAGTGTGAGTTAATCCACTAGTGAGTAACAAACGTGTGGGGGCCGGCTTTGACCCTTGCAGAGGGTAACTCCTCATTAGAGTTGAGAGGGAGGAGTTTAAGATGATGTGGGATTTGAGGAAGTAGAAAATTGAAGTCCAATTTAAGGAATGCTTCTGAATCCTTTAAAACTGTGGTCCCCAATCCCTGGCCGCAGACTAGAGCGGTCTGTGGCCTGTTAGGAAGTTAGGAACCGGGCCACGCAGCAGGAGGTGAGCAGCAGGTGAGCAAGCAAAGCGGCTTCATCTCTTCATTGAAGCTACATCTGTATTTACAGCCACTCCCCAGCTCCCCATCGCTCACCCCTTGTACCCCCCTCACCCCTGCCGGCCAACCACCATCTGTGGAAAAATTGTCTTCCATGAAACCAGTCCCTGGTGCCCAAAAGGTTGGGGACTGCTGATTTAAAACATCATTATTATCACTTTAAAAAGACAATAGTAGAATTTATCTGTGCCACCAATGTGTTTGTAAAACAGCTGCTCAGAACTCAGAAAGGAAAGTGGTCTGAGGTGAACATGGACACTCTATAAGGCTCCTCCTGGACACCAGTAAAATCCTCTCCACCGTATCTCTTACTCCAGCCACTGTGGCAGTGACGTGACTTGTTCTCCGTGGGCTTCTCCCAGCTTCATGCAGGAGCATCCTGAAAGCAACTCAGGCTGCCCAGTGCATGCTTCTAGCGGCACAACCTGCAGCTTTTGTACACAAGGGTGTGAGACATCCGCTGGCACTCACACATGTGGAATCCTGAAGTGTGTTTTTGTGTATGTGTATATGTGTGTGTGTGTGCATGTTGAAGGGAAATGATTCTTGGACCAAAGAATAAGTGCCTATGGATAAATACTTTTTCTAAGGCAGATATAGGTACTGAGATATATTTCATGTGACTTCTCATTTGATCCTTCCAATTTCGGGTGCCATTTCCCCCATAGTAGCAAAGACCAACTCTTGTATTCCTCTCTTCTTCTTCTCCACTTCGGTTCCCCTCTCCCTCATTGCTGACACTTCCATCAGACTCTCCTGTAGATTGCTGCACTGAAGGCTTTGTCTCTGGCTCTGCATTCTGGGCAATCCAAGGTAAGGCAGCTGCTGTTTAAAGAACAGAAAATAGGGGAGCTGTGTGGTCCAATAAAAGGAGTAGGGAAAGGAATGGATTTTTTTTTCACTAGCAAGTGTGCTCTGCATGCCTTTATTTCTTCTTCTTCTTGTTGTTTTTTTCTAAATGAATTTAGGTCTTCAGTTATTTTTAAAATGTCTGTAATATGTTGAGATCCTTAGGTGAACAGCAATAGAAGAACTAAGTGTTCTGTAATGGATCTTCAATTAATTGCAGAATATACAATAGAGGGTAAAAGAATTCAACTAATTTTGAGTCAAATGCTTTTATAATTAAAAATCTGTTAGGAGGAACAGTCCTAATTTTCCTTTATGTGCCTTGAAAATTTGCCAGGAATTTAAAAGTCTTCCATCATTACACATGGCTTCTGGACTTTAACAGTCCCTTAGCTCCTTAGTTAATTTTATGTCCTAAACCAAAATTACTTCTTCAGGCTTTCTTTTCTTTTTTTTCCTCTATATCATCTAATTTAGTAAGATTTTTGGAGATAGTTATTCAGATTATTCTTTTGTTATTTAATGTGATCTACTGTAACAATTTATGTTATTCTGAAAGCAACTTTTGTGTAGAAAACTCTCTTTTTGAGACTGATCTGGCAGCTTTCCAGTTTTACGCTCCTTTCTTTTGATCTCAAGGTTGTTCAAAAAATTATGTAGTGTTAACGTCATCAGAAGCAAGACCAGGACTGGAGCTTTCTCTCTCTATTGCATTCAATTAAGAGTGCTCGTCCAATTACTACCTCTGTTTGCTTAGAGGTTACCATCTAATGACAACAGTTTCTCCAAGGGCAGCATCCTAAACTTTTGTGGCTCCTTTATATTCCTAGCATTTGATTCTAGGCTAAATCTATTTGAATTTTCTTCAAACAGAAAGTTTGAAGGTCTTAAAGAAAAGCAGCAAATTTGCACTGGGGTAAAAATTTGAATGTCAAACTCTATTTTTTGCAATTGAATTATACCTTTACGTTTGAGCCTATGAAATTGAACAGAAACCTGGCAGAAGTAAACTATATCTGTATAGGTCTGGTCCTAGTCACATACCATTGGCACCGTTGCACCATTAAAATGGACATCTGGAGAATTACAGAGCTATGACAAAGTATGTAAGCTCATGAATGTTGGTGTCAAGTTGTCTGAGGCTAAATCCTGACTCCACCACTTATTATCTGAGTCTGACACAGGTTACTTAATTTCTGTAAGCCTCTATGTCCTCATCTATACACACAAATTATAATTGCAACCACCTCATCAAATTGCTAGGCCTATAGAAAACACTCCATGATAACCATTATCATTATTTATTACAGCTGCTAACATAACCTGCAGTCAATTATAATAAATACTCACAGTATCTGTGGGTTTATGATGGATATGAATTATCTTTTAAAGACTTCTTAAAAGTAAGGAAAGAGAGAAGAGCCAAGAAAACTTGGGATTTAATTAAAAATCAATGCCTTTAGGAGAAGCAATGTTGTGTATTGGTAAAGATCGTGTGGTTTTCTTGAGCCTAAAAGCCTGAGTTCAAATCCCGCCTCTGTTACTTATTAGCTCTTATTAGCACTTTAATGAGCTACTTAACCTTTCTGTGCCTGTTTCTTCATTTCGAATGAGAGTTAATTATAGTGCTGACCTCACACAGTTGTTATGAGAGTTTAATTATTTTTTCTTAAAGCAGTGCCTGGCAGGGCTGTCTTCATGGACATGTGACTTGTGCAGTTGCACCAGGTGCTATCTCAGAACAACTCACGCTTGGGTTAATGTTCTGTGTTGCTGTGTTAAGACTCTTAATAATTTGTTATCAGTCGTAATAATTTTAAGCATGTGTGTGAGCAGAGAAGACACACTTAGCATGCATGTCCACTCCGTTCCTTGCTGCTGCATTAGCACATAACATTTGTGATGCCACATGAGCACAGAATTCCAGTGGACCCACTGTGAGTTCAGTGCGACTCAAAGCAAGCACAAGGTAAATGTGTTACATCTACGACTGACTAAAGGAAAGCACTGACGGCTCCAAGACACAATTTTTGTTCAAAATATAGAACTTTCTTCAAAGGCAAAAAGAAGGTAATGGCATTCTAAGAAACACAAATGACAAAAGAAAACCCTATCATATTCTTTCTTACTCATTTTACTTCCCTTTATTAGTCAAATACTTATGCTGAAAATTATGAGATAGAAGGAAAGGGAAAGTACTCAGTTCTTTTCCCTCTCAGTTCTTTCTTGCTCATCAGTAGCCAAAAGTAGACAGTGTTGGTAGAATGCGCATGTCTCAAGACGTGAAATAAAAGCAGCTGAGTTATTTTTTTGTGCAGTGTTTCTTCTGTTCTATTAAGAAAAAATGCATATGCTTATACACCCTGTGAGATATATGAACTGCATCATTTCAAAAATTGGATATATGAGATAAATGCTGTTATGTTTTCATTTAAAACCAGCATTGAAGAATATAAAGATGGCCAATGAAATTCATGCTAAATATTAAAAAAATATTAATTTTTCCTTATTTAGAATGATAGTAAATGGCAAAATGAAAAACACCATGAAAGTCAAAAGGCAGACTGCGGAAGAAAGTAAAGATCTTTGTATTTTAATACCTTTTACAGCACCTTTTCTTATTTTTTAAACAAAGGGCTCTACATTTTCATTTGTACGGAGTTCTAAAAATTGTATAGCTGGACATGGTGCTTGGCACACCATAAGTACTATACTTATATCTATGTGTATATGTGCATACACATATGCATATATAACTCAAAGGAATCAGTGGTGGTTCCAGATTTTTATATTGGAATATTGCATTCCTAAAAGGAAAATCCAGATTTCTACCCCTGGAAGAAAAATATTCAAACAGGGAAAGATGGTTTACCCAGTACCTGAGCCTGTCCCTATGGGTTTGACATTCTCCATGGGGCTCATATGCCCATTAATCCTAGATTAGGAAATTTTTCTTCTATTCCAGAGATGGTCCTAAATAGCCAGATTTAGGGGAAGATGCCTAATGCATACTCAGTTTGTCCTTTCACCATCTCTTAGGCACTTTTCAGTGTTGCTCTAAAGGACTTTATAGTTTTCTAAACACTTTCAAATACATTATTTCATCTAACCCCCACAACCCTTTTGAAGTAGGTAGTGGAGAAGCTAAAGCATAATGTATGTGGCTGGCTAGTTACCAGCTTCCCCAGGAGGGGCATTGCCTGCTGAGTTCATCACAGCCCTGGTTCTGACCCCTCCATGTTACAGCTTCTGAAAACAGACAGTGTCAGTTTCCCAGAGCTGTACTGGACTTATACATGCTGATTCACATCAGCTAAATCCACGGGAGAATAAAGTATAGAATCCAGAAAGCCAATGCTGTAATTTAGAGAGAGAAATGTAACTTTCCATCACACCAGAACATTCTCTCACTGTAGAAAAACATCCTGGAAAGCTAGATTATTACAACGTAGCTCATGGGCATGGAGTCAGAGCAAGGAGAGTCGGTTGGATAATTCGTATGTTTAAAGGCATCAGGCTCTGATGGTCTGATAGATTTGTCTCAACAACAAGCAGAATTGGGCACATTTGCGTCATTTTCTCTTCCTGGGACACTTTGTTCTCCAGTCAGTGCTCAAGGCATACTGACAATTTATGCCTTCCTTTCTCTTATACTCCATGCTGATTGATTCGTTTCCTGATGGACTCATTCTTTCTTGAGATATGTGATTTTTATCATATAGTAACAGCCAGATTCTTTCCTTCCCTGCTTCTGGAGTAGGGAACATTTTCCTTCCCTAAGGTGTTTTTCACATAGAAATTTCATATAATGTGTGCCAGTTTTAAGGTTTAACTCTTAACTTTTAGGATTGCATTGCTCTCATCCCTGGTTTCAGGCAGTGCTGTTCTCATTTTACAAAACGGAAAACAGGCTTAGGGAATGTTAATAACCTGGTTTGAGAAAAGAACCCTTCTGTTTACTTGTTTTCAGGATTTTTTAAAAAATTTTTTTGATTCAAGTATAATGTTCTTCTTTCTACTGTATTATACTATACTACATCTGTCTTCTTGAAATCTAAATACTTTTTTATTTTAAGGCAGCATTATATTAATTTCCTACCAGGCTCCTTGAGTTGCCTTACAAAATAAGACAAGATCTGCCTCTTAGCTCTCTTTCTGACTTCATTTTCTCTCTCCCTCCCACTCACAATCTTCAGCTAAACTTGTGCGTCCTGGCCTCAAGAATTTTGTGTTTGTTTCCTTCTGCCTGGAATACTCTTCCCTTAGATATGTTCTTTGTTCCACCCTTTCCTTCATTCAGAATGCTACTCATATTCAACCACCTATCTAAAATTATACCAGTATCATTTTCTATCCCATTACCACACTTTACTTTCCTTCCTTAACACTGAGTTATTATATCCTATTTAAATTCTGTGTATCTATTTTTTGTATATCTCCTACTGGAATATTAGCTTTAAAGGCGGTTTCTTTGTTTTATTCACTGCTATATCCTCAGACTTTTAAACAATCCCACTGCATTGGACTACTGTGGGAGAGAAAAGTACATGTAGGACACTAAATCAATTCTGGTTCTTAGTGGGTGCTGATAATGTCATACTTTGTTGTCTGACATCCCTGAACTATTGGTTCACTCATCGAGCGTCTTTCTCTTGAGTGACTGTCCTATACACAAAATACTTGTTCATTAAATATGTGTTCAATGAAGTGCTAGATAAATGAATAATGAACTGCTATGGGATTTGACAGGAGGAAAACGTCACTTTCAATTGGATCAGAAATCAGGAAAAGCTTCGTAGAAAAGGTAGCTTTTAAACTGGGTCTTGAAAAATGATTTATTCCTTTGGTATGGGGATAAAAGGTACTGAATACATTTATCCTATGTCCCATAGTACTGTGTATGCTGCCATTTTAACATCATAGATACATGCTAGAAGGTAAGCTTCATGAGGGCAGACACTGTTTCTACGTCGTTCATCTATACACGCATACACAAACATGCATATGTATGCAATTACGCATACACAAACATGCATATGTATGCAATGATACCTATTCATTATATATTAATATATATAAAATTAATAGATGCAAATACAAAGTAAAGTGCTACAAAATTTACAAAAGGTGAACTTTTGATAAATATGACACTAAAGATTCTAAGTGAGGACGTGAGGCGGAAGTTAGGCTTGTTTGGTGATTATTCCTAAGAGTTGTTATAAGGGTTGCCAAAGAGATTCAAATATCACTCGGCCAATCTAGAAGCCCGTATTTCTCTACAGGGGAAAGCTAGAGTGATAGATGTGTATACAGTTTAGAATGAGTTTCAAATTTGTATATAAATTCATTATGGAATGTTGACATTAGTACTCTTACCTCATGATGGTTTTAAATTTAGAGTTTCAAAAAAAAATATCAGTGGTCACAAAGCAGGCACAGGAAGTTGGAATAGTTTTCCTAATGTCATGATGAAACCTTATTTGTCTTGTGAGGGTTTTAGTAATTCAAATCTGAACCATTGTATGACCTGAAGATAATTCAAAATCATATATCCTTAGGACAGGAAATACTCATTTGGAAATACCTTATGGGAATGTGGTCCTATATAATAGGCACTGATGTTTCTTATATCTCTGTCAGCCATAATTACAACATGGCATTTAAGTTTTTTCCTATTTAAGGGGACTTCAAAAACTTATTCCACATGAGAACTCATGAAACTTACATTCTAATGAAAGAAATGCACAACAAATAAACACATATTTAACGATATTGGATCTTAATAATTGCTGTGAAGAAAAGCAAAAATTAGAGAATGATGAGGGTGAGTGTTATTTTCAATGGACAAGGGAAAATCTCTCTGAGAAAGTGGCTTTTGATTACAGACCTGAATGAAGTGAGATGATTAAGCCATGACAACCTGAGAGGAACAAACATTCCAGGCAGAGAGGACCAGCAAAGACAGGTTCTGAGACCAGAGGAAAAGTCAGTGTGGGTAGAGCAGAGTGAGCAAAGCAGAGAAGTATACTAGACACAGACCTAGATCTGCCCAATCCAGGTCAGCCTTAGCCAGGAAAAGGAGTTTATTTTGTTCTGAGTGTGATGAGAAGATATTGGTGAATTTGCAGTAGGAGAACAACTTAATCTGGTTTACATTTTCAGAAGAATACTGGTTACTGTATAAAGAAATAGCTGTCAGGAGGCAAGTGTGGAAACTGGAATAGAGAGCAGAAAGCTGCAGCATGAGTTCAGGTAAGCGTGAAAAAGAACTAGGGTGGTGGTGTTAGAAGTGCTAAGTGGTAAAATCTGGGAAAGATTGGTAAACAGGACCGGCTGTAGAGGAATTGAATGTGAAATAGAAGAAAAGGAAAGAATCAAGGATGACTCCTAGGTTTTAGGCCTGAGTAATTGGGTAGATGGCATCGCCTCTTACGAACACATGAAATATCGAGGATGGATCAGGCTATGAGCAAGTTCAGGAGGTCTGTTTGGGACATGTGGAGAGCAAGACACCTATTAGATATCCAAGTGGAGAGGTCAGGTAGGGGATTGGATTCAGTAGTCTTGAGCTCAGTGGGGAGATCAGGGCTTGAAATAAAAATTTGGAAGACGTTATAATTTAGAACAATGGTTTTCAACTGGGAAACACTTTTCCCCTCCAGAGACATTAGGCAGTATCTGGAGATGTTTTTGGTTGAAACAACTTGGCGGGGGTGGGGGTGTTGCTAATGGCATCTAGTACATATATAGAGGCCAGGGGTGCTGCCAAGTATCCTACAACGCACAGGACAGCTCCACACAACAGAATTATTAGATTCATAATGTCAGTAGTCCTGGGGTTAAGAAACCCTTATTTAGAAGGAACTTAAATCCATGTGACTAGATGAGATTATTTGGGGGGTGGGTATAAATAGAGAAGAGAGGAAAGCTGAGACACTAAGATGTAGAAGCAAGACACTGTGAGGAGGACATCGTTATAGAAAGAGTGGCCATGGAGCTAGAAGAAAAACCAAGGGTGTAGTGTTTAGAAGCCACACGAAGAAAAACATTTCAAAGAGGAAATAATGTTGTAGAAAAGTTCAGTGAAGATTAGGAACAAGCTATTTGATTCAGTGAGATTTTGGAGACAAATGTGTGCCATGGAGGAATGAGCACAAAGGCCTGGCGGGGGTAGGTCAAATAGAGATATGAAGTAGGAAGTCGAGATAGCAAATGAAGACAAGAAGAGCAAAGATGTGGGGTAAAGGTGGGGAGTGCATAGGTTTAGCAA
Organism: Lepilemur ruficaudatus; assembly: GCA_963574885.1. Taxonomy (NCBI): domain Eukaryota; kingdom Metazoa; phylum Chordata; class Mammalia; order Primates; family Lepilemuridae; genus Lepilemur; species Lepilemur ruficaudatus. The sequence continues at coordinate 49,794 of CAUYRT010026611.1, forward strand.
ACATGTTTGTACCTTAAAAGTGATCCCCTGTGGAAGAAGAAACTAATATTATCTGACATATTATAGATGTTTATTTGACATTTGTTGCATGAATTAATTATCTGAATCCCTCCCCTCTCCATTCAGTCATCATTGTGGATTTGATGCTATCCCACCGTGACCCCCTTCGGTGCACCCATTACCCCACCTGCTGTGGGTAGTCCAAGCTCACCACTGCCCCTCTTATCAGGAGAATTGATCCCAATCTGTCCCAGGAAGGGCATCCTCCCTCTAAGGGCAACCCACAGCCAGTGGTTGACTGATAACTAATATATATACAGGGCTGGACATAATGTATCAGGAAGGACAGCTCTGTAGTATAGTTTATGCCCTAGAACCCATCCTATATGCATTAGGTATATACTTTACTTGAGACTATATCATGCCACCCTTCCTTAGGACATCTCAGTGTCCCTAAAAGCTGACTGTGCTTCAGTCAACATATCCAAATTCCAGTCAGTAAGACAGAAGAAAAGATGACAAAAAGGCATGCCTCATACCTTTAAAACATATTTTCCAGAAATTTCCCACATCATTTCTGCTTGCATCCCATTGACCAGGCTGACACCTAACTGCAGAGAAGTGGGAAAATGTGGTCTTTTACCAGCAGCTGAGTACCCAAATAAAAACTGGAAGGGGAGAATACGTATTGGCAGAACAAGAGGTCTCTCCTAGAGAAAGCATCTTATCCGTTGCTGTTTTCTTAAGCAAAGCACAGGGTGGTCCATACCGGGTACTCAATAAACATGGATTAAACTTTGCAGAAATAGTAAACTAATGTATTTGTGATGTTTTGCAAATTTCAATATTATATCACATATTTGTCCATTTGACTCCTATAATAGGTTTATGGATTAGGAACTGCTGTATTTCTAGATTACTCTTAAAGTAAAATAGCCAAGTCATTCAGCTAGTTGTGGCTAATGACGAACCTATAGTACTATGGTCTTATGACTCTAAAAATGATTCTTATTTCACCTCACCACAGCAACCATGGTGAGGAAGGGAATGTCTAGTTTTTTGGCTGCTTACCTGGGCAATGAACTATCAAAGGCCAAGTTTGCAACCTCTTCCCTTGGAGAAAACTGATTCCAATGGCTATTCCAGCACAGCTGTAAGGACAGACCAACCAGTTCTGAACACTTCTTTTGTTAATCAGTTTACCTGGTAGGGCATAAAATACAGTGAATGTTTTACTATTTTTAGGTGGTTATCCTCATTTATATTCTGTACTTTAAAAACAATATATGCAGATACTTGGTTTTACAACCATATTATAGCTAGCATGAGATGTTTACTAATCATGCCTAACAAGTTACACTTTTCCAAACCTAGTTGGGTAAGAAACACAGCATGATTAATTATTTGCATAACTTAGCTAATGCCATTGTTTTAGATAGAAAGTCGTAGCATTAAGGGATTAGATATCAAAAATTTCTATTTATTTCCTCTTTAAGCCAATAGTATTTACAAGAATATCATAAAATGTGATTTTATTGGGCCTTTTGAAGATTGTAGTTCTCTAAGTTCCAATGTGAGGTAGGTTATCTTTTGTAGGGTATCTTTTGTAATGGCATGTGGTCCCCTTGAGTTGTGGATGTGATGCTGTAAACAAGAAATGGCCCATACGTTAGAAAAATTCATATGAACTTTGAAAAGCTGGTGAAGAGGAAACCAAAGAAGGCCAGTGGAGGATTAAGTAGTGACTTCAGAGACTGAGAAACAACCAAAGAAAAAAGAGGTAGGAGTTCTTCCTGGTCTCTCCCTGCTCTTTCGCCATATCTGGTTTGGAATATCTAGTTTTGCCATTTGGATGTGTCCTCTTAGCTTTGATATTTACAAATTAACACAGGGAGGTAAAAGGTACCAGGAAACTATATTGGCCTAGACTCATTTCTAATATTCATCCATCCAAACTTATTTCTGTGCATTTATTTATATAAGGTGCTATAGGTGTAGGTTGAGGAAGATGAAAAACTCAGCGTTTATTTTCAATGAACTTACTGTCTATTGATTCTGAATAGTAACTCTGTGATAATTAATTTTATGTGTCAACTTGGCTAACCCATGGTACCCAGATGTTCGGTCAGATGTTCTAGATGTTTCCATGAAGGTACTCTTTACATGAGATTAACATTTAAATCAGTAGACTTTGAGTAAAACAGATTACTCTTCAAAATGTGGGTGGGCCTCCTCAAATCCCTTGAAGAGAAAAAGATTGCCTTGCCTTCAAAAAAAAGGGAATTCTTGCAAAAGACTGCCTCTAGACTCAAACTGCAGCTCTTCTCTGGGTCTCCAACCTGACACCTACCTTGCACATTTTGGATTTGTCAAGCCTCCATGATTATGTGAGCCAATTTCTTAAAAGATATTTCTCTTTCTATATATGTGTATGTACATATTGTTGGTTCTATTTCTCTGGAGATCCCTACCTTATACACTTTCTATAAGACAAGTAGAAAATATCACTAACAAAGCAATAACTTTTTTGATTAGTCACTTTTATTATATTAATCTTTATTTCAGATAACATTTTTCAACTTTACTGTGACTTACGGTTTTCAAAGGGCTTTCACATGAGCTTTTCCATTTGTTGTTTATAAAACTTTTGACAGAAAGTTAGGAGAGAGTTGAACTAATACCATTTTATAGATTTGAAAAATATTATCCAAAGAATTTATCACTCTTTCAAAATCAGCTGGGAAGTGACAGCACTGGCATTAGTACTCAGATCTCCTGCGTTATAATGAAGTAATCCTTTCATGACATGCTCCTGTATCTTTGGGTGTATGAAAAGATTAAGTCACAGCAGAAGATACACACACACACACACACACACACACACACACACACACAGTGTTAGAAGGATGCACACTGAAAAAAAAAAGCCCATGGATCTTGCTGTGAGATAAAAAAATTAAAAAGAAAATCTACGTTATATAAGTGAAGGTCAGTTCAAGTTCAGAGAGAGGACTACTTCTAATGCCACTGTAGGATACCCCAGGTGTTTTTTATATTGATTTAGGCAGGCGGAGAGGTTCTTTTTCATTTGTGCTTGAGCCTCATGCTGTCTGCTGGACACAGAAAGAATCAAATATAACAATGTTTCAAGATCTTGGAAAGCAGGAATGCAAAGCAATATTTTATTAGAAATATGTAGAATGTTAGATTCTTTTAATTATTCACACAGGTGTTGATCTTTAACATCAGAAATTAGCACCTTGGGTACATTTCTTTTAAAGCAGCCGTATTTGAAAAAGTCAGATTTATCTTGGCTTGGTGAAATTCTGCAGTAGGACAATAAAACAAGGTAATCATAAATAATTTAAACACTATTAATTGTCTTAGCAGAAGCTAATTTCCACTAAAGTAGCTCCAGTTTCTCCTGTTTTCTCTAGTGGTACTTTTCTCTGCCTTCCACTCTCCACCCTAAAGTGGGTTTTGACTATAGGTGAGACATTAGTTACAGGGAATTAACATAAACTAGGTTTTGGAAGTTTGCTCCTTGCCTGCTCAGCAACAGGAGTGATTAGTGTACGGAAACAAAAAGGTAGGTACAATATTAGGCTTATAATTGGAGATTTAAAAATATCACACTTTTTATTCATTGAAGAATCAAGTGATTATAAAGTATTTAATAGGTCACATTTGACATTTGCATTGATGAAGCAAGTAAGTCAGTCCAGACTGTGGATTGCACCTGATTTATCTTTGCTTCCTCACATTCTGGCCCAGAAAGGGTGCAGGGCGTGGATAAAAAAAAATTTATCACTTTTTCAAAATCAGCTGGTAGTCATTGCTCCAGTTATGAAGAGACACTTAATGCCAATTAGTGAAGTGTTCTTGCTGGAGCATCCTCTTCATTTCACACCGTTAGGTAAGCTGGGCAGTAGGCTTGTTCAGACTTAGCCTCAGTAAGTGAAGATAACTCCTGGTGATGTCCTGCCTGAAGGCTGAGGGCAGTGGGAGCACCTAAAATGCCTTCCCCTAGGAGTGCCCTTCATCTGCATAACTCAAACGCACTCCCCATTAGAGACTGTTCCAATTCCAGGGTTGTTTGTTAGCATCCTCCTTTACCACCTACAAACTGATGTTTTCTAAATACATTAGCATAATTGGGACTCTTTTTGTAGCCCAGGGAAAGTGGGCCATTTCTCTCCCTTTGTGATGCTGATCAGCCTCCCACTCAGCTGTTGCAGCGCTATTGTAAGTGAACGTCAAAATGGGGTTGATTTGAACACAACCTGTCACAGCAGTTGTGGTGGGGGTTGTTAGGTGACAAGAGCATTCTTGCATTTATGAAGGAGAGGGGAGGACAGTGCCTTAGGAGTCAGGAGACCTGGGCTCTCTTCTTGGAATCTGTGTGGGATTTGCACGATAATATTTTTCCCCTCAGACCTTAATTTCCTTTTCTATAATTGAGAAGGTTGTCTTCGTGCTCTTTACGTCTACCTCCAACTAAATGTCCTCCTGATTTGCTAAGTGTTTTTCAGTGAGTGTTAACCCCTCCTATTAGAATGGGAGGTCTTGAAATTGAGTTTAGAGAACAAATTTTGGAGCCAACACTGTCTCAAAGGCACTGTCTCTATTACATACAATGAGTACACTTATATAAAACTGACAAAATAATAGTTCATTCCTCACAATGTTGTTGTGAAGATTAAAATGTATGTTGCATTTGAAATAGTGAAAAATGACTTCTTTTCCTTTGGGCAAAAAGCAAAGCTCAGAGTAACGCTAAGTAAATATCATTTATTGGGGAGAGGGAGAGAGAGACAGAGAAAGACTAAACATTCAAAATCAACTGACATTTTAACCTTCACAGTTGGGAATGAAATGCAATGAAAAAGAATTGATTCCAAGCCTTATACTGCAGGTGAGCATCACTGACCTTCCTTCTGAATATGAATGAACAAAAGACAATTTTCTATGTCTAAGCATTCAGAATATTTTAAAGTGATTTTTCTTTGGACCAAAAAACAAACATGCTATTTGCTCAGGGGTATCAGGGCAAGCTTACATATCTAAATACTTTTTAAAAAACTTAAAACGATCATAAATCCATATAGTTATTCTAGTGGAAGAATTATTTATGCATGGGTGTAAATGTGTATGTCTGTCAGTGTGTTTGTCAGGTATTATTTTTAAAAATTTTTTGAAGAATGCACATCCCCAAATTTAAAAAAATATACAAAAAAGTCATCTTTTGGCCTCATTTACCTATTTCTCTACTGTCCCCTCCAAAATCCTCCCAGAAAATGTAGTGATTTTTTTTTTTTTGATATTTTCTTTTGTGTTTTTTCAGTGTTTCTTTATCCAAACTTATTTCCTCCCTTTTGTTTTCAAAAAAGCACATGCCATGGCTTTCTATACCTTGTTTTTTGACTTAATTGTATATCCTCTCTTTCCACATAGTGGAACAGATTATATTTTCCAACAGTTGTGACAGCATTAGCTCCTGTGCCACCTCGTTTTCTTCCAGTGTGACTTTGACTTTCCTTCCATCAAGAGATGGGATGATGTTCCCTCTCCTTGAACCTGGCTGGGCTTGCAACCACAGAGAAAATGATGCTATGTGAAGAGGCGAAAATATAAAAGGCGGTATAACTTCCTCATGGCTATCTTTTTAAGGATATTGCTCTTTGAGCCTAGGCATTGTGCTGTAAGGAAGTCCAAGCAATCATATGGAGATGCCACATGTATGGATTGTGCCTCTAGCACCAGTTGAGGTTCCGAAAGCCAGTATCAGCACCAGACATATGAGTGGGCAATGGATGAATTCAGCCTCCAGCAGTGAAGCCAACTCCAGCCTTGAAGCCTTCCCAGCTGAGGCCCCATATGTGGTGAAATAAGAGACAAGCTGTCCCTACTAGGCCCTTTCAGAATTCTTGACCCAGAGAATTGATGAACATAGTAAAATGGCTATGTTATGTATTTCATGTCAGTCAGCAGGTTTGGGAAGGTCAACTAGAACAGAACTTCTACATCCTTCATTGCTTCGCAGCCTTATGGTACTCTATTGTAGAGTACTCTATTGTAGAGCTCATATTTATCTAACTATACCCCCACAGATGCTAACTTGGGTAATTATACCTTTTCTTGGCTTTTGAAAAAAAATCTTCTAATAAATAACCTTGTTCATATATTACATAGGTTTAGGTATATTTATGAATAAATTTCCTGAAGTGAGATTTCTGAGGTAATCATAAATAAATTTGTAAGTTTGATTGATAATTCCCAATTAGCTTTTATAGGAGTTCTATACATTTACACTTACAGTAACAGTTACATTTGCAGTGTCTAAGAGCACTGCCTCAAAACAGTCTTATTAAAGTATGTTGTGGCATTTACAGTTTCTTTGCTATTCCAAGAAGTAAAATATAGTATTTCCTAGTTATAATTGCATTTCTTTTGTCATGTATGAATGTGGGCAACTTTTTGTGTGAATGTTCTTTTATGTAAACAATTTTTTTAGATGCTATTATCATTTCTAGGCATTCTTATTATATATCAAGTAAATTAGTCCTGTATCTACAAAATGATTTATAAATATACACACTTACAGGATTTTTACCAAGTGGAGGTTTTCAATTTTTATATAGTTAAAGTTATCAATCTTTTCTTTTATGGCTTCTGGATTCTGAGCCTTAATATATAAAAAAAAAAACCTTCCCTCTCCAATGTAATAAAATATTTCTCTATCAGTGTATATCATTATATGTGTTATATGTCTTATATATAATATATGTGTACATAAATATATCTAAAATTTTATATATATTAGTACTATAGAAATTCCCCATTAGTACATATCATCATATATAATATACATGTTTTATATATTTATATAAATATTAGCTTTATATATAAATGTTAGTGACATAGAAATTCTTCATTATGTGTTTCATAAATAAATATATATAGAAACATATGTCAGTTTTATATATCACTATAAGCATTGGTTTCATACTGTATATAAATAGTAATATACACATTAGTAAATCAGTTTATATTTATATAATTCACAAAATATCTGTTGAATACTGTTGAATACCATACATCAAATACTACTTGATAAGTTTTTTTATGCTCCTATGAAAAATACTTACTAAATTGTATCTGCACCCGAATGTTTATGGCAGCACAATTCACTATTCCTAGGTCATGGAAACAACCCAAGTGCCCGCCAATGCATGAGTGGATTGTTAAAATCTGGTATTTGTTCATAAAAGTAGAAATTTTATAAACATAGGTTTATAAATGTTACCATCACACACATTGATACAAACTTTAACAAAAGCAACAACAAAAATCTACTCCCTTGGAAGCTTAAAAATAAAATTTCTGAATTGCAAGGGTCAAAAATGAAATCAAAAATTCAATTATAATCTCCTTAGAAATAATAGTACTTGGAAAACAATAAATTCCAATCTATGTGATGTAACAAATACTATACTCAGAATAACATTTATAGCCTTAAATTTTTTAATTAAAAAATGATAAAGAAGAAAGTTTTATGCCATGAAAATGGCATAAAAAGAGAAGCTGGGGAGCGGGTTGGATAAATAGCCAATGAAAACAAAAGGAAGATATTAATAAAGATACGTGATGAATTTAGTGAATTAAAGAACAATAAAAATCATAAATAAGTTTAAGTATACATTGTTTGAGAATTCCAGGGAAAATGTAAGAACCACTGGCACCAATCGAATGGGCCCATGGGGTGGTTGTGGCAGTAGGGAACCAGTGCGCCCGACTGAGGGAGAGGTGAGGTGAGCTGCATCTTAGCAAAGCCCAGCATGGCCAAAGGACAGTCCTGGACCTCACACCCCTCCACGAGCCAAGATCTAATAATGTGTCCAACCCCTTGGAATCTTAGGTACCACCCCGAGGCAGAAGAGGAAGTGACTGAGCCCTAAATACAGAGCATTTTGAACAAGAATGTACCAAGTTTACATTACTGAATTGGACCAAGCAATTACTGGATTGGCCTGATTTTTAAAGTTGGAGATGAATAGATCAAATCTCTCATTGAAGAAAACAGGGACTAGAGAAGTAAATTAAGTTCAAATATATACAAATAAAGTTGATTTTCACACCTGGATTAAAACGTGTGTGTCATACCAACCACATATATGAGACAAAACGTTCAACTTCTATAGTGATAAAGAAAATACAATTCATAATTTGTGGAAATGACAATAGTTTGATCAGTGTCTGTCTTCCCTACTCATTCATGAGCTCTGTGAGGGCAGGAGCCATATCGGTGTCTGCTCAGCTCGGAAAAGATGTATTTAGAAGGCAGTGGTGCTCAGTAAGAATGAGCTGAAAGGAGAAAAGAAAACAGCTGAGAAATGGAGGAGGGAAGGAGGAAAAGAGGGAAAAAGAGATGGAAGGAAGGGGAAGGAAGAAAGGAATGGAGGGAAGGAGGGAGAAGGAAGAAAGAGACAAGAGGGTTGGTGCTTGTGTGGAATACAATTTGGAAAACATGGATTGTGTTTTCTATGGTTGTTTGCCCTATAAATATTCATGTTGGAACAGTCACATGTGTTTAACACCCAAATGAATTCTGGGTGGGGATGCAGAACTGGAGGTCAGAGTACTGGATTTCTTACTTAAGCATCTTGAGTGATGGTAGGAGCTAAATCTTCCAGTCTTGACAACTTCAAATTACCCTGATGACATTTATAGTAGGGGGACCATAGCGAGCTGTATCTGATTCTCCTGTCCTCCCCTCCTCATCCTCTTTTGCAAATCTGCTTCTCCCCTTTTAAGCTTATTCATGTCTGTTGCTGAAAAAAAAGATTCTTTCTCTAGCTCGTAACCACATGCCATCACTTTATGTACTTTCCTCATTCCTTCCTTCTCTCCCATGTTTGTTTCTCCTCTTCTCATTCTGCCTCTGACCCTGCTTTCCTTGAACAAATATTTATAGCAAATCAACTCTGGGGCTATTCTTGTTTTGGTTTTTTTCATCTGCACCTTCTTTTCTTTGTCCCTGTCCTTCCTAAATACAGAAAAAAGGTACTACTCCAGATGTGGTCACCCAGCCAGTACTACAGGACAGTCATGTTTCTCAACCTAAATATTAGGTCTCTATTAATCTGGGCTAAAAGTACATCTGGTCTGGGGCAGCCCATCACACTTTGGGCCCCAGATGCATTCACAACCCATTGAGCCTTCACGGGTGCTTGCTGGAGGCCAGACTACGCCCATGCTGGACGTGTAGAACCAACCACCCAAACGATCATGTTCAGATGACCTATTTATCCCTGTTATAGTTTGTTTTGTAGCTTTCAGGCTGACTTTGAAATCAATGAAACCCTTTGCAATATTGCAGTTTACTTGCCAAACAACAGGATGATGTGAGAATTAAACTTCGGGGCCTGATAAAACTGGGACTTAAGCAGTTGGAGTATCTTATCCATTTCATTCCATGAAACGGACTGCATTCATCTCCTGGTGTACTTGTGGAACGTCTAGGTGTTATGACAGTGGAGCTGAAGATGTGCCTTGTCTTCACCTCGACAAGACTGGTCCTGATCTCACGTCCTTTGTACTTCAGCATTCTGCATGACATAGGGTGTAGCAAAGACAAAGATGCACTACTTTCAGAATACTTGAAAACCAGAGAATGTTGCAAAGCACTCGCTCCTACTGATGTCTAAACGTCCAAGTCATTTACTAATCCTTTTCTCTCTTTTCACACAGGCAGGAAAAAGGTTTTTCTTCTTCTTTCCAAGGACAATTGCCTATTGATTCTCCCAGCTCTATGCCCTTTCCCAGCCTCTCCTGCATCTGCAATTTCTCTCGCTTAGTGAATATCTTTCCCTCAACTGCCAAGGAAGCAGCCCAGGCTAACCTGCACCAGTCCAGGCTGCCTTTGCTCCCTCACCCTCCCTTGCTTGCTCTGGTTTTCGAGTCATGCTTGTGCCACCACCCTGTGTGTGTCCTAACCAAGGGCACGATGTCTATTTCCCAGTGCTTGTTTTCCTGATCCTACTACAGAATTTCTTAAAACCCAGCCACCAGCTCTGTTCTGCTCTCTGACTGCTGGAGTCTCCCTTGAAACCTCTCCTCTCCCACAGTATAAAACCACTGTAATGGCCCATGTTTCAATGTCATCAAAGTTACCCCATTTATGAGTTTGGGATTATGCACATAGCCTAACTGAGCCAAACTTGTGGTTTTTGTCGTCCATCTATAATATATTAGGTTTAACCATATCAAATTACAGATTTGTAGATCAAAAATATACTACAGTTTTGCAAGATGTTACCATTGGAGGAAACTGGGTAAATGCTACATAGGACCTTTCTGTACTATTTCTCACAGAGAATGTAAATGTATAATTTTTCAATAAATATTTTAATTTAAAAATGGCCAAATAAAAATTCACATGGCATCCAAAAATACTCATAAACAAATGAGTTATTTTTCTCTCTTTATGGATTTTTCCACGTGTTACAAAATGCTAATGCAGAGAGCCCAACTTTATAAACTCCGAGCAATTTATGAAGACAGAGAATTTTTCTAAGAATAATTAAACATGACCACATAGTGTTTAAGTTTAACACATTGACATCAACAAGTAAGATTTTCACAAACCAACTGCAGGGTTTTGCTTCATGTGGCCCTGGGCTCAAAACTAGCCTGAGTTAAATTCAACTCACATGGCAGTCAATGTGTTAAACATTTAGTTGATATATAGCATTTACTTATTGGCAAATTCTTTTTACAAAGAGCTTCCCTTAGAGGATTTGCATTCTATTTACACATATGTTTTTTTCCCAGGTGTTACATAATTTTTAAGACTGATGAATCAAATGTCAATTATATAACTTTAAGCTTGAATTTGGGTGAAATAATCTAACAAATTTGGTTTTATTTACTTAATTTTTTAAACTTTATAGAATAAAAAGTTAACCATGGATTGGGTTAAGCCACACTTAAATACTAAAGGCATTTTTAAATCACAGAATCTTGGGTCAAGTGGGACATTAAGGTCATACAATTCTGTCACATATACCTTTCCTATAACTTCACTCCCCAGAGCATCCCAAACCATCTTTGGATACTTTCAACTTCTAGAAATTTGTCTTATTCCTCATAGTAAGTTAGCACCTGTTTCTTTGCAACTTCAGTTCACTAGTGTTCATTCTTCCTTGGATCAAAGAGAGTTAAGTGTGAAACTTACAGATTTGTAAATGGTTGTACTCAGCCATTCTGTCCCCCTTTGAGTTAAATTTTTCCAAAGTCCAGTGCTTCTCAAGCTCCCATCCCCAGGCCTCATGTGGCCTGACATTCAGTTTCTTTTTCATCTTGCTCACTCTCCTAGGATAGGTTCCCGTCCATGTTTCTTCACAGTTAAGTGCAGTTCCTGGAATCTCCGCTGGGGTCTGAGCAGGCGACTGTTCCCTCCCTTCAACTAAACATCTATACATAGTGAAGACTGAGATGATCGTATCAGATATTCTTGATTTGGGCATCCAGATCACACTCATAGCTCTTTTAACACTTAACTACAGAACCCACATCATCTTCTACCGTTTTCCACTTCTCCACTTTCAGACCAATTTTTTTTGGCTCTTAATGGTTAAGAATAGCCAACAACAAAAGAAAAAGAACTTGGCCCAAATGTGAACATTATCAATAAATCTCATGTCCTTCCACATCTCAAGAAACAGTGCCTATGTGGAAACGGGTGAGTAAACACAACATCTTGGACCTGGGCTGTTTCACTTATCGTCTGTTAGTTTCAGGTTTAAGCTTCTGATTAGTCAAAAGCAGATCAAAAAACTTGAAGAAAACAGTGTAGCCAGCAATCCAAATGATTGGAAAATGATAGAGATTATTCCAGAGTGTTTTCCCTGGTAGAAGGGGAATGGTAGCCTTTTTCTCAAATTCTACAGTGAAATGATCAGCTCATTATTTCCAGTCAATCAATGAGGCAGATTCTGGAATAAGTTAAAGTTTATAAGGAGCCAAAGATGAAAGGAGAATAAGTGGAGAGCGCCTGGCCTGGTCAGTTCTAGCAGGGCCAAGGAACACTCAGTGCTGGAGCAACACCTTCCCCCACCTTCCCCCACCTGCCTGCTGTGCTATCAGGTGTCACCTTGTTAAGGTGGAGTCTGCTTGCAGCTCTGGACCCTTCAATCCTGAATTATTAGTGAGAGCCTCTCACGATCAGGGGTCCCTTCATGAGGTCCCCTGGGGGGCCACATCCCCAGGACGGCACTAGAACCTGCTCAACCCTGCTCTTCCGCACAATTACTTTCCACTCTACGTTGCCCCTCACAACTTCCCTGAAGTCTCAACCCCAGGCTTCACAAGTTTAAAAAAACAAGTAAATAAAACCCAGTTGGTTAGATCCTTTCACCCAAATTCAAGTTTAGATTTTACCTTAAGTTGCATAACTTTTGGAAGGCATCAAAATACAAACCATGTCTGGGGGCTTAAATTCTAAGAAAATCATTTCTTTCCTGCAGCAGGTGGCGCTGTTGCAAAGAGGCTGTGTGTCCTCTGGTGAAGTTAGAATCAAAAGCAATCAGCAGATTTTAACTTGATAGAATATTTGATTCAAGGATCAGAGTTTTTAAAAAAAATAACCACCTTAACCAAATGATGAAATGATTTTCACCTGTAATGGGACAAACCAACATCATGTGCTGGTGCACTGAGGACATGCTACATTACATGGTGTTTTTGCTAAAAATGCATGACTTGAATCTGATCTTGTGGAAACATCGGACAAACCTAAAGTGAGGAACATGCTGCTAAGTAACTGGCCAGTACTCTTCAAAAATATCAAGTTCAGAAAGACAGACTGGTTAAGGAATTATTCCAGATTAAATGACACAAAAGAGACATGATAGCTAAATGTCATGCATGATCCCTGATTGGACCCTGCACCAAAATTTTTGATGCTGGACAGGACATTATTGGAACAATTAGTAAAACTTGAATGTGGATTATAGATTATATAGTAGTATTGTATTAATGTTGAATTTCCTGACTCTGTACTATGGTTATGTAAGAGTATGTCCTGGTTCTTAGGAAATGCACCCTGAAGTACCTAGAGGTAACAGATATGATGAAATCATATCTTCCAATTATTCTCAAATGTTCAAGAAAAAATGTGCTTTTATATATAGTATATGTTAAAATTATATCAAAATTAAAATTATCCAAAAAGTTGTATTTTCCCAGCTCCTTACTCAACTTCTTCACCCAACTACTAAAATATGCATGCTCCCAGCCAACTCCATTGACAGCAGCCCTTTCTAAAGTTCATGAATTGTTTGAAGTTACTTTCTTTTTCCCTTTGGGCTCTCAAGTTATCAATATCTTCAGGGTCAGCCCCTGGAATATGTTTTCATCTAATGTCATCCATTTTGAGATCGCTTACTCTTCAAATACATTTTGTAGATTCATTCCCAATAATCAGTAAATGTTCATTTACTTAAATATGAAAACATGTTAGAAAACATGATCAGAATATCTGAAATCACAAAATGAATCTTAGAACATAAGAGTCAAAGAAATTTTAAAAGTAATCGTTCAAATACTTTCCCAACCCCACTTTTTGGGAGATGAAGCAAAAGACAATGGAGCTGCAATGACTGACCCAGGTTTACGTAGTCATTTAGTTGCAAAACCAGGCAAAATGTCCCCAGTTCCTGTCCTGGGGCCAGCACTCTGTTCCTTACTTTGCTTCTCACACTGGGGAAAAACAGGAGATACAAGGTCAGGTGCCAAAGGCATGAAGCCACAGAACAACATGATGCAGCTCCTATTTCATGACAAGAAATTTGAAATATCATAATATTATTATACTGAAGTAAACGTATGCACAGTTTATCTCAATTTCCAAACTTAAAAACAACGGACTTAAACAGTTGACACTTAGGGCTGCTTTGGACTGTACCCTCAGGAACCCCAAGGAGCAGGAGACCATTTTCTCTTCTCTGCAGTAGAAGTTCTCAGTTAGAAACACCAGAGAGGCCCTGGGAACACCTAACCAACCAACGGAACGCGAGTTCCCTGGCGACTCGGTCTGCAGGCTCCTTTGCACGGGACCTTGTAAAGGCCCCTGAGTCTCCTTCATACCAGCGCAGTACAGGTCACACCGCAAACGACACCGCGGTTGTCAGGGATTAGAGGTACGACCTGCCTGGCACTCTCAAGCGCTGTGTGACCAGGAATGGAAGGAAGGGCCTTTCAGGACAGCTGGCTTTGTGTGGGAAATGCCTGCAACCACCCCCCACACACGGCCTCGGCTGTACTTCCCTCAGTCTGGCCTGAGGTGGTTAAAAGCCCAGAGCCTGTCAGATCCAGCACGTCGAAAAGCAGGAGGGTCTTTCCCTGCTAATCTTTGGGCAAATATTTTTTCAGCTCTGCTGACTTCACAGTGCATTACCAGCCTTGCACTCGTGTGGCAAGTGCAAGCCAGCCCACCTGGGTGGGGAGAGCCCCCGTGCTTTCCACGGGCAGAGAGCCTTCCCGCTCCAACGCCAGCTTCCCGGGCGGGAAATGACAATGTGTCCCTCCTGCCTGAGGTGAGCCCTGAGGACAGAAGGGAGGAGGGCAGGCAGCTCTGGAAGATAAGTGAGCTCCATTCACAGACAGGAGAAGGCTGGGGCTCCAGGCATCTCTTTCTTGCCCATTCTCTCCCTGCTTACTCCCTAAGTTTCTATTACAATAAACGGGAAGTTGTGGTTCCTCACTGCTTTGGCCGTCCCTCTTGGTCTCTGGCTGGCTCACTCATGGATCACAACAAGCAGGCTTCTGAACAAGAGTACCTCACTCTTGGGCTTATTGTGGCTTTTGACTTAGCTCTGTGTCTGAAATGTTCTTGTACATTTTCACTGTGAAATGCCCCTATACACACACCTCTGTCCTGTTTCCTGCCCGAGGCTGAGACTTCCACTGCCCCATCCAACTCCAACACCACCCCTACCTTCCAGCCCTTAGGAGCATATCTTACAATTCCAAGCAAATTCTCTTTCAGGTGTTCTGGTAAATAGTTTTGTGGCCACCACAGGCAACATTTTGCTGAAGCAAACACATGACTTAGTCTGGCGGTTCAGCATCGGCGATGTCTGTTTCTACCACTCCAGTAGGTGCAAACCAAACTCACATTCTGTAAGCAAACGGGGAGAGTAGGATGGCTACGTGAATTGACAAGTGCCCCAAATGGGAGATGCTATATCTTAGTTCAGACAATCCAAAAGCAACCCTGAAACAGTGACGGGTGTGCAGGTAGTTTACTTGAGAAGGGATCCCAGGAAGCTGGAATGAGAGAGTTGGGAAGCAGGGTAGGGAAGGAGAAAACAGAAAATGCCAATGTGTGTTCATCATGTGCTACTGGGAGCCCCTGGGGCTCAGTTCCATGGGACAGAACAGACCTCAGATGAGTAGAAACACAATCAGTCGCCCCACCAAGTGGCTTCCACCAATTCCCATCCATTAGTACTTCAGAGTTGCCCCACCCTGGGGCAAGAGAGCTGGGGCATTTATCCACCAATTCTCCTTAGCTGTTATTTGAGGGCTGATCCCTGTGGATGGACATGAACTCCCCAGCATGGAGTATCCCAAGCCTGGGCTGGGAAGGCTCTGGGGAATAAAAATCTCTCAGGCAGAGTCCCCAGTGCTCGCAGTAGGACTCCAACACAGAAAAAGCAAGTGTCTAGGGGAAAGAGACAGGGCACTGACAGCATCTACCCCAATAAGCCTAAAGCATATCTTATTAAAAGCAAAGAGTGCGTAAAGATCTGTCCCTGGATGTCCCACCAGCAGTTTACTCTGGGTATGTTTCCCCATCTTCAGATTCAGTGTCAAAATGAGGAAAAAAGAAATCTCTACCAGATAGCAAATCCCAATCCACTTTGCATGGTTTCCTTAAGCCATTTTATACCACCAGTGGACTGTGTAGACAGAAGTAAAGATGGAACCGGTGATTGGAATCTCATTCAGGTAACATGAAAAGGCCACTTTTACATGAAAAGAGAGTGATGAGTTTGGAGATACACAAGGTTGATAATCCGCCACTCAGGACTTCCCTCGACCCGGCAGTGTCTCCCATCTTCAATAGGCAGCTCTTATCACAGCTCAAGCAAGACCATCTCCCATGAACAATTGGAAGATTCAAGAAGCCATACTCGCTGACACCGCCCAGCTTGCTGTCTCTGTCACCCTTTCCTGATCATGTCTGCCATGTGCGTGTGACATGGAATGTAGCCTCCATAACATTTATGTGTCACGGGGCTGCCTAGAACCCAGCCTCAAACCCAGCCCTCTTACGACTAGTATGCATTCCTTACCTTGCTTAGCTCTTCTGCAGAAAATAAAACTGGCCCCATTTTTCTTAGGACTTTCTTTCCTTGCATTCAGAGGCATCATTCACTGGTGGCTTCACTCTCTGTGGCCACCCTCAGTGACTATCCCAGTTTTTCTGCTGCCTTAATCTGACCCTAATATTCTCCAAGGCTTTGTCTTCAAGACTTAATCTCTTTTTACTTGATTTTCATCTCTTTGATCAGTTTCCCTCATTTATACCCCAAATGACAACTGTAACCCATAGACTGATGACCTCCACTTTATCCTCGACCCAGAATTATACTCTCGGCTGCCTGCTTAAAGTCTAACACTAGAACTCACCCATTTGATTGCCTCACCCTTGCGCCTGCCCTTTCCTCTGCATCCCTAGCCTCGTGCATGGCCCTACCCCTTAACCAGGTGACAGAGCCAGAGGGGAGGACATTGTCCTGCCTTCCTTCAGCTCTTCTCCACGCAGTCATTCAGGCCCCAATTCCAGGATTTTATCATTGTAAAACTTTTAATGCACCCCCCCCACCCTCCAACTCTCATTTCAATTACTTCAGTGACCTCCTGAGCCATCCTCTGTCCCTGGCTTCGGCTTTACGCCAATTTGTCTTCCACATACTTTCAGGCTCTTTCTAAAATGTAATGTTAACATGTGTCTCCTCTGATCAAAAATGTTGGTGGCTTTGGCTTTCCAAAGCCATCAAGATTAATTCAAATTCCTTAGCATGCCATAGAGCCATTTCCAGTTCATTACCTCCCTTCTCTCTCTCTCTCTCTCACACACACACACACTCTCTCTCTCTCTCTCTCTTTCTTTTTCCTTTTCTCTGTGTCTCCTATCTCTTTCATGCACTGTTTGTCTCTCTGCCTCTGTCTCTCTGTCTCTGTCTCTCTCTCTCTATCTCACACACACACACACACACACACACACACACACACACACAAATGCATGCATATCTCCACACCATTATCCCGGATGCTCAGACAGGTATGTTCATCCTTTCTCTTGCTATTGGTCTGTATCCAGACCTCAGTGCTGATCTCACTTGTCACCTTCTCGGTGATAGACCCTTACTATTCCAGTCTTTATTAGAGGCCTCTTCTGGATGTTCCTCTGGGGTCCTCAACATTCCTTAAAGAATCTTTGTGACACCACATTGTGATTGTTTGCTTAACGGTGCTTTTACTGAGGGCAGCGACCATGTGTTTTCATCTTGATTTTCCTGCAAAAAACATTTGCCACAGAATTGGAGCCCCCAAAATATTTGATGAATAAATGAAAAAATGAATGAATGAATGATACCTGATAATGCTAGGCATGGAAATGCATAATTTGACAATGGCTAACATGCATGCGCTTCATCCTTTCTCTCTTCTGCACGTTATTATCACAACCTGCTCAAGGTAGCCAAGCCATGGCTGACCCAGACCTGAGTGTCTCCCCAGCCTGCTCTAAGACTCAGAATGCAGAGGAATGCTGACTTTGCTTTGACCATGGGAGACTTTACAAGTTCCAGAAAATTGATTTTTCCAGGCATGCATGGCTTGGCATAAAAACCAGACAATTTTTATTGAATTTGGTCCTAAGTGATTAGATTTTTGACCTTAGCAATGTGGCCAATAGATTCAACAATGAATACTTTTTTAACTTATTTTTGCCACATGAGCTCACTTTCATAGATTAGCCAGTAGGTTCAGCCATCATTGCTTTCCCTTGGGATCTGTTTTCCCTGTTCCTGTGGCATCTGTAATTGTGAATAAGCTACGGGAGCATTTCTGAGGAGCAGCACGATGGCAGTGACATGCACTACAGGAAATGTGTGCCTACTGGTGCTTGGTTGCTGTTTATGTTTGTCAGTGGTCCCTGAAATTGGAAGGCTGTATTGCCTTACAATTATAAAAAGAGTAATAAAAAGAAAATTAGGGAAAACATATGAATATAACATCAGATCAAAACCAGTGATGTTTTGTAATTTTACACAAATACAATACAGATTTTTTTCCCCAAAATCCACTCAACTGTAGTGAATATTGAAGAGGGAAAGCTCCACTTTAAATACCAGGAACAAATGAATAGCTAATCTTTCAGTCTTTGAACATGATACAGTCCACTGTAAGCACCAATTCAATTAAGGCAGGAATCCAAGGTTGTTGTTTCTTCTGATGAAAAGCATTAATTATGAGGCACAGGAATGCAGCATGTTATAAGGAAAACAGATACCTTTTATGGTTTCAGGGATTCTATCACATATTTCTAAGATTGTCTCTGCAGTAGACCTTGTCAGTGCTGACTTCACTAGCTCAGACACTACCTATTGTAAACAATATAAAAAAAAGAAAAAAGAATCATTCTCTTTTTGAGAATGCATAAGGTTTAACTTTTTAGAAGGGAGAAAATAATCTGAACATCCATCTTAAAATGGAAACCAAAAATTAAAGTTTATATCAATAACCTGCTCTCTATAGATTCAGCAAACTAATATCATTTAAGGGCTTACTTCTTGGTTAAAAAATGAATCTATGCAATCTAGTATGTTTTAATGTAGGCACATTGTGAGACTTTTAAAAAAATTTAACTGAATACACCTTTATATTATCTACATGATGATTTGAAATATCTTTGGAAGAAACAGATATCTATTACTGTTCTCTTATTTCAGACTTTGGTTTGACAGCATCTCACTGCCTACTTGCACGCTTACATACTTTTCCACATTCACACACTGTCTTAGTCTATTTTGCACTGCTATAACAGAATATATGAGGCTGGGTAATTTATAAAGAAAAAAGTTTTCTTTGGCTCATGATTCTTATGGCTGGAAAGTCCAAGATCAAGCAGCTGCATCTGGGGAGGGCTTCCTTCTATTTCCACTCATGGTGGAAAGTGGAAGGGGAGCAGGCATGTGCAAAGAGATCATATGGCAAGGAAGAAGCAAGAGAGAGAAAACAAGGAAGCCAGACTGATTATAACAACCCACTCTAGTCGGAACTAATCCTTTTCTTAGAGAGTGAGAACTCACTCACCCTCAAGGGAGGTCATCAATCTATTCTTAAGTGAATAGATCTGCCTTAATGACCCAAACTCTTTCTACTAAGCCCCATCTCCCAACACTGCCACATTGAGGGTCAAATTTCAACATGAATTTTGGCTGACACAAACCACAGCCAAACCATGGAACACACCTACAGCATGTTTCAGTTACATTTTTTTCTTGCTGCATAATTATAGGACTTGCACACAGAAAGCATAAAAAACAACAACAAAAAAATATGTATTATAGTGGTTTGTCAGTGAACTGGCCAAGATTTTAATATCTAATTATTTATTTATTTTGCTAATGGACTCAAGAAGTGCCTCTGTTATTATTTACACATATGTTTATATTTAAAATCTTTCATTTACTAAAATAGCACACACTATTTGCACTGATTTATTGCTTCATTGGCTTTTTCTCAGGACGATCTTCAAGGGCAGCATGCAGAACTTTGAAAAGTTGCTGTGACCCAGAATGATGAGCTGCTTCCTACTAGTGTAACCCTGTCCTTTCTGGAGGAGGCCTCTGGACCCCTTTGAACTCCACTCATGTCTTTTCCAGAATGTGCATGTGTGAAGCAGAATAATGAGAAAGGGCTGCCCTGCCCAGGCCTCAGTTAGCTCCTGCTCTCTACAAGTAAGTGTGCTGCCTGCTCAAGGAACCAACTGGAAAACCATGAGCTTCCTCAAGGAAATGGCCTAGATGAAGTACGACCCTAACATTTTTTTGGCAGCCTACCGGGTTTCTGAGCTTCTTTAGACTTAACGTACTTAGCATCTGGACTGGCTTAACTTTCCCTCAGCAATGTTTTGGATACTTTAATGGATAGGAAGTGCCTTCTCATTTTCTCTCCTTTGGGGAACCAAGACTTATGTACAGATTTTCCTCTCAGGTTTGAGTGAGAGGGCTCGAGTCAAAGCCAGGTTTTTTTTTCCTTCTCTGAAACATGCCACATGCCCAGTGTCCAGGAGTGTGCCTCTTGTGGAGGTGGGGGGTGGCCTGGAAGTTTGGAGCATTTGGGGAAATGAGCAGTCACCTTCTCACAAAGTCTTCCCTACAGGTGCCAGGAAGAGGGGCATAGAAGACTAAACGTCCCACTTCATTACAATCATTTTTAAATTTATGATTCTTGTTCATTTCAGTTTTGAAGGGGAGTTTTTAAAAGTATTTTTCTTGGCTACCAACTAAGGTTTGTTGAAACCTAAAGTCAGAGTTGGGGAAAATTGAGAGGATGGGGAAGCATATGACCTCCTGGGGCCAGTAACACTCATTTTCCATTCGTGTGCAGTCTCTGAAGGCATTTCAGAGTTTATCATCTTCAGCCAGCAGAGGAGATGGTCAGTGTTGGCAGATGGGTTAAAAGACCTCACAATGACATCAACTGCAATCAAATGCAAAGGAGACTTTCTTCCCTATTTTACACTGAAACAATCCTAGCATGAGAAATAAAGGTGATTCAAAAAAAAAAACATAAAATCTGGTTTCTCAAAAAAAAAAAAACAAACCCAAATTCTTACGAGCCATGAAACTCCAAGACCAAGGGGCAGCACCTACAGGTGAGGCTTCTGATGTAAGAAATGACTCACAGCTATACCTTTATCCTGGGACAACTCCAACTTTCTGTAGCTTTTCTACACTGCTCTGTAAACATCCTCCTGTCTACAGCAGATAAAGCTCAGAAACCCAAGAAGACTTATTGGGAAAATGACTATAGCTCTTCATTCCTTAATTTCTGTCTTTAACATCAGTAGCATAGCCAAGGAGCCCAGTGCTTATAAATGCCAACAGACACCTCTCTCCAAGCACAGCCTGCTCTGCCAGCTCAGATCGAGTGACAAAAGACATCCTCACTTTGAAGAGCACTCAAGAATTTTGAAATACTCAGAGATGTGTTGAACATAAAAGAAAAGGAAACAGATTGGAGTGGTGGGAAATTCATTTCCAGAGTAAGTAGAATTGAATGGAAGTACATACTTAAAAAAAATTAAAAAGAATGAACATGCTTAGTATTATAGAACGAACAGAGACTGCCAGAAACATGCAAGCTTGCTTGCCAGAACACTTTTATTAGACTCTCATTGCAATAATTAGTGGTCTCATACAAACTTAGCCAAACAACCCATATCAATTCCCAATTCTGCTATTTTAACAACACAGTCTCAGTCACATCCATCTGATTATTTTATAAATTTTCCTTGGAAAGTCAATATATTGTATTTCACAGTTGTATTTTTAGTTTAATTCTGGGCAACAAATTTTCATAGCATGAGAAACTTCTCAACAGCATAGTTATGATATTTCACATTTACTTTTATACAGATAAATGTGATTTAATTTTTAAAGTATATTTAGATTAGTGGAAATTGAGTTAAATTATTTAAAATTCATGAACTTTTTTAAGCTTAAGAAATGTCTGCCATCTAGAGGTTGCAACTTCATTTTAATGAATAAAGGAGAAACAAAGAGTGCAAAGCAGGACAAAGAAATCCTATACTTGAGATCAAGGATGGATTCAAGGGAATTTTTCCAGGTATAAGGTATGCTTTGCTCTGATGCATTCATGCTCTTAACTCTTTCTTGTACCCCGCTCATAGATGAACTCAGGTGCTCCATCTTGAAGTAATTTTTTAAAATACTAAGGGAGTAGCTCAGGAAAGCATCAAAATTTATCATGGTGGTGATTAATGACTATAGAAAAGATTTATTGATCCTAGCTTCTAAAATAAAGTAACACTGAATTAACTGGCAGAGGGAAATAAAAATTTCAAAAAAAAATCCTTAAACTACAAATTTTTCTTTATTGAGGAAAAAGGATATTAGCTATATTGAGTTACTCCAAAAAAATGGTTGTCAAACATTTTTAGGCCCTTTTCTGATTAGAATATTGTACATACCAAAAAGAAATATGAAGTTTCTGAGGCCAAAGCAGGACCCCAGAAACCAGCATCTGTGCCTCACTTGCTAGGGGCCCAACACACCGTACTCATATGCACACACAGACTCTCAGGTCAGTTATATTCAAAATAATTCATGAATATGGAAGCAAATATCTTAAGTAAAATCTTAAGTTTGTCAAGAAGACTGGGGCTCACTTCCCCTACCCGTATGCTACTCATTTGGTGGAGGATCTATCCAAGGCTTTGCAGGCCAAAAATACTAAAACCCTTATTACTGCCCCTACCCAGTTTCTGCTTGTATGATATAGGCTCCAGCCAGGGATGGGAAAACTGAGAATACTGCAGTTGGAATCTCTCTTCCCAACTCCCATTCATAAGATGAAGGTATAAATCTGGAAGAAGTAGGCCACCATCTCCACCAGCAGTTCTGGTGAATTAGAGCACCAGAGCTTCTTCCAGGGGAAGGGGCCAGATGGGAGCACAGGCAGCTCTGCAGATCTGCTGAGGGGCTGACATTATTGGAAACAAGATCTGGAGGAAAACTCATGTCCTAAGGCATTATTGAAAACAACAGAGATCTTAGTGTTAAGCAATTAAGAAAAGGCTAATAACTCATGAAACTACTTGCAGCAAACAAAATAGCTGACCAGCCAGAAGTTTAACAGAGGCAACCAGAGAACTAAACAGATTTTTTTTAAAAGAAAGAAGACCCTGCCAAGATTACATTCAGCCCCGGGGTTCTGAAGACTGTGCACATATGTTAAGCTACAATCACCTAGGAACAACCACATTCCAGATTGAGCATTGGAGAGCTACTAGTTCTTGGCTAAATGTGGGGTGGACTTGAAAGCTTTCCCTAAATTATACACAGATTCATCAACAAAGGGCAAAAGTCTTACAAACTTAAAGGGCACAAACTCTGACCAATCACTGGCTGAACATTAAGCTATGCTGAGCCAATGGTGACTTCCAGAAATCCAAGCTTAAAAATAAAAACAAAAGGGAAAAACACTAAACAGTGACATCAGAGGCAACACACTTTGGAGGAAGTAAAATTCAAAGATTAATCCAGGCAAACCACTATACAAATAAACTAATAAAATCCAGTAACATCAACAAGTCTTTGGAAAGAAGGGAGCACTACTCAGGATGACCCAGAGTTGCCATATTATCTAAAATGTGCAGTTTTCCACAACCACCACCAAAAAATGATGCATGGAAAGAAACAAAATAGTGTGATCATTGTATGGGAAAAATAAGTGATTAATAAAAATTGCCTTTGAGGGGGCCCAGATGTTGGATGCAGCAGGTAAAATTTCAAAGCAACTATTATAAATAAGTTAAAAGAATTAAAGGAAACTATGTTTAGAGAATCAAGGGTAATTTAGTGACAATGATTTATCAAACAGAGAATATCAATAAAGAAAGAGAAATTAAAAACAAATGGAATTCTGTCATTGAAAAATACAATATCAAGTATGAAAAATTCATTAGAGAGGCTTAACAGTACATTTGAACTGGCAAGAAAAAAAAGAGAAAAGAAAAGAAAAAAATCAGCAAACTTAATGACAGACAAAATACAGATTTATAGTCTGTATAACACAATGAAACAATGATGAAAAATGAAAAAATCTCCAAAAGCCATGCAAACCATTAAGCATATCAATACGTACATAATGGGAGTCTCAGAAGGGAAGGAGAGAACAAAAAAAGACAGAAAAAGTGTTTGAGGAAGTAACAACTAAAAATAACAACTAAAAACTTCCAATGTAATGACTAAAAATTTCCAATATATGATTTTAAAAACCCATTAATCTATACAATGAAAAAAGCCCAACAAACTCCAGGTAGGTTGAACCCAAAGAGATACACATATAGATATATTATGGTCAAAATGGTTAAGGAAAAAGACAGAGAAAGTTTTGAAAGCATCAGGAGAATAAAACTTGTCTTCATGTACAATGGAACACCAATAAGATTAACAAATTACCTCTCATCAGAAATGATGAAGGACAAAAGGAAGTGGGACAACATACTCAATGTGCTGGGGGAAAACATGTCAATCATAAATCCTATGTCAAGCAAAACTATCTTTCAAAAATGAAGGCAAGGGGAAATTGACTTCCAGCATCACAATATGAGAAGCTCTGCTGACCTGCACCCCAGGGAAACCAGTAAAAATTATTTTTAAACAACCATTTAACTTATCTGGAAATAGTCCTAAAGGCAAATAGCATATGAATAACCATTTATTGAAGAAGACCTATGAAAATTCACTAAGAAGGGAGGAAATCTGTGGTGTGTGAACCAACCCTATGCCCTCTTTCCTCCCCTCTCAGTTTAGCAAGGCAGAGACTCCACCCCAAAATGCTGCAGCCAAGAATGTAGGGCTTCCTCTCCCTCCATCTTCCAGAGGGCTTCCTCTCCAAAATGATCAGTAATTCAGCATTTCTCGTTCTTCTCCCAGCTACTTGTTGCTGAGGCTAAGTCCCAGGAAAATGAGGGCAAGAGGTGGGGGAATCCTTTTATCTCCCCTGTCCCCACTTGAAAAAGAAGAGGTTCACTTGTAGGCACAATATGCTGAGAATGCAGGAGCTCAGGTAGCCCTTGCTCTGAATCACCAGGCAGTGGTTCCACTCTAGGAGAGACAAGCCAAGAAGATGTCAGTTTGATGTCCCCCTCTACCTAGTGCTCAGATTCTAGAGTGGGGGATGCCACTAAGAGAAAATCTTTCCATTTCCACTACTGCCAGCTCCAGAGCACTGGCTCAGAATTTTCCTGGGAAAAGAAGTAATCTGTAAAACATATATCTGCTAATCTCTTCCCAAATGAACTGACTTCATTTGCAACACAGTATGAAGAAGTTTAAACCTAAGGGCACTCTTAAGAACAATGGATGGGGTGGTAAATGACAATTGGGAGAACACTCTTGTATTTCATAAAAATACAGCTTACACAGTAGGCCAGCTAGTTTGCCAGAGAGAAATAGAAAATAAGACAACTGCAAGGAGCCCTCCTGGGTCAGAACAGGAATCACACAGGACATCAGAAATTATTCTCTCAAAGAAGTCACATTTGATTAGATTGAGATATAGAACAATCTATGTCTCAAGGCATTACTGAAAATAATAGAGTAATTAGGCAGCTTTAGAGGAGTTTAACATCTGAGTTGGTCAGGGAAAGAGAAAAAGAAAGCCCTATCAAAATGACTATCATCCCAAATGACTATAGACGTACTCAAAACTGCATCTCCCTGAGGAGTAACACCAGAGGTTTAGCACTGTGGAGGACATCACTAAAGAGTCAATCACTAAAATAATCCAGGTAGTCACTAAAACATAAACAAGCAAATAGCAATATAAGCTCAGGGTTGGGGGAGGAGTACTGCTCAGGATTGCTACAGTATATATTATCTAAATTATCCAGTTTCCAAGAGAAAGTTATGAGGCACCCAAACAAACAGAAAAGTATGAGCTATATACAAGAAAAAAAAGAGCAGACAACATAAATTGCCTGTAAGAACGACTGGATGTCAAATTGAAGAGAAATAGACTTCAAAAAAGCCATTATAATTATTTTCAAAGAACTAAGAGAAGCATGATAAAAGAAATAAAGGAAGGTATGATGATAGCATTGCATCAAAGAGAATAGATGTGGAGTACTCCTAATCTGAAAATTCAAAATCTGAAATGCTCCAAAATCCAAAACTTCTTGAGCAGTAACATAACACAAGAAAAATGATGACATCCGGAGAAAAATGTGGGACAATATCAAGTGCACCAACATAGACATACCTGAAGGAGAGAAGAGAGAGAAAAGAACAGAAAAATATTTAAAGAAACAATGGTAAAAAAAAAATTGCCAAATTTATTAAAAAGTAATAACCCACACATCCAAAATGCTGAAGTAGGATAAATACAAAAAAATCCACAAACAGACACCTCATAGTAAAAGTTCTGAAAGTCAAAGACAAGAAGAAAATCCTGAATACAGCAAAAGAAAAATTCATCACTTACACTGAACCCCACTAATATTAACAGCTAACTTCTCAGCAGAAGCAATGCAAGACAGAAAGCAGTGGGATACATACTCAAAGTGCTCAAAAACTAAAAAGAAAAAACTAAACTAAGCAACCTATATCTAGAAAGCTGTCTTTCAAAAATGAAGATGAAATTAAGACTTTTCTTGATAAACAAAAACTGAGAATTTTTTGCTGAGACACATAAAAAATGCTAAAACAGTTCTTTAGATGGAAAGCAAGTGACCCCGGTGATTAATTTGAATTCATAAATAAACAAAAAACAAAGAACACTGGTAAAAGTAATTTTGTAATTATATAAAGCCATTAAATAATTCATTTCTTTTCATGAATTATTTAAAAACAATTATGTAAAATAATATGCATATATAAATTTAATATTGGGTTTATCAAATATAGGTTTGTAATATATGTAAAATAAATTGCCAATAAGAGCACAAAGAAGGTGAGGGGGAGCAAAACTATGTTGGGACAGATGGTAAATCAATAACTATAACCCTACATTATTGGTTTGTAACTTAATAGATATGTATAACAATAATGTCACAAGAAAGGAAAAATGAAATAAAGTTATAAAGGAGAGTCTCTACATACATCCGCAATTAAGCAAGTGCAAATCTGAAGCTGATTCTGATAAATTAAGATATATATTGTAAATCCCAGAGAAACCACTAAGTAAAAGAACCTCAGAAATATAGTGATAAAATTATTAGAGAAAGTAAAATGCTACATTAGAAAATATTCACTCAATGGAAAAGTGAGCTGTGAAGGAGGAATAGAGGAACAAAAATTACATGAGCCACAGAAAACAAAACCTAAAATGGCAGATGTAAATCTGACTGTATCTAGAATAGCATAGATTGTGTGCCTGGATTACCCAATCCCAACAACAGTTAACATCTGTCAGACAGGATTTACAACAACGATCCACCTATATGCTGTCTGTAAGATACAAAGTTTACATTAAAAGATAAAACTAGATTGAAAATAAAAGGATAGAAAAAGATATAAAAAAGACCAGTGTCCCCATGTTGCTACTGGGATCACATATAACATAATAGTACACCCTTTTACCTGGACAAGAGAGACCTGTGCAGTAAGCCCACACTTTAGAGGTCCCAAATATCACAAACAAAGCAAAAATAACAAACAAAAAATTGACAAATACATGGACGCCTCCATCAGAAGACAATCCTAAACATCCATCTTGACACTAACATAGTCCAGGCCACACGGAAATACTTCTGTACATTTCTTACCTTACATCCTCAAAACAACAGGTCACTGTGTGTTATGGTAATGAAGAGCTATGTGTTGTGCCCCTACCAACATCAGGGACAGACATGGCTTCAGAGCCCAGAGAGGTTTCAATCGGTGGAAGCACTCAGACAAAATAAGTAAGTAAATGCACAAATTAGTTTTGTCACAGAAAACGTGACGACCACAAGTTCTTGGATAACAAGGCACCATTTCCCAGTCATGCCAACCATCTCTTTCCTTGCTTCTCTCTGTTGTTTTAAATCATGCTTTCAGAAGTAATCATGAAGTTTCACATTATTGGTAACATCTGCATTTTTGTTGAGAAACATTTACAATAGTAAACAATTCATAGCAGTTTTAAACATATATATATGCATATACTTATATATTCACCTACATATTAATATCCATATGATTCTTTAATACATGTATGATTCTTTACATTTAGGAACTAGATGAACATTGAAAGCATGAATTCCAAGAATTGCAAATAACAATTGGACTGGACAAATGATGTATATTGACCTACTTTTGCTTAGCATGGTATTATAAACATTATCTTTTATAACATATTAATAATGGTTAACCCTCCATTTTTGGACATTTACATTACCAATTTTTGCTTCTGTAATCAGAGTTGAGATGAACATCATTACCCTCAAAACTTTGCAAACATCCATGGCACAATTTTCGAAAAATTACTTACTAATTTCAAGGGAATGCAAACTTTTAGTGTGGACTGCATTACAGTGATTAGAAAGTATTTTTAGTTTAGTACATTTAATAAACAGTTGAGTAATGGTGTCATAATTAAAACATCTCATGGATAGCATTCTATTTTTTTTCAGACTTTTCACATAAATAACAAAATTTAATTCATCACAGAAAACATCATGAACATCAGACAATCTAATTACATCCCAGAAAATGCCCACAGCTTTAGTTGCTCTAAAAGTGGGCAATCTTAGTAAACTTTGAATCTTTTAAAAGAAATGTCCCACACACTTTGACAAAATATATATGCATGATTACATAAGCATGTATTTGTATTTATTTATTTATTTGTGAATAATTATTACAATACATATATTTTATTATTATAATGACATCTGAGTGGGTAGTCGTACCACCAAAATATGCCGTGACTTGAAGGATTTCTCCCATTTAACATTTCTGTAGTTCAAAGAGAAACATCATGCTTTGGGTAAATATTTATTTACAAAAGGAAACCAATATCAACAAAATGTCCTTCTTACTATTTCTTTTTAAAGTTAAGTTTACTTTAAGTGAAAACACAATAAATATTCAGTAATAAGGAACAGAACCGAAGTTACTGAAGAAAAACTATTTAATACCAGATAACAAAACACAGTCAGTCAAAGGAAAGCTCATCTTAAACCATTTATAGCATAACAATCTTCTATTTTATAAAGGCTTTTATGTGCTATTTGGTTCTCTGGGCGATTCCTTCCAACATATGCGCTTGTGTGATTTTGAAGGAAACTATTCAACAAAAAATATGCATCATCGAATTCATTTGTGAAGGTTTAAATTTCATAACACAAAAATGTTTTGTCAAATTGGCCAATATTTTATCTATAGCTATATTTTGTTAGTATTTTTTAATAGGAAAACATTAATACTTATTTTCACGCAATACCATACTAAATAAAATTAATAAGCACTCACCAGGAGTTTCAAACTCAAGTGTATATGAGAATGAACTGCATTAAATGAAATTTTTACAAAAACATGCCAATTCACAGGTCATGTGGTTTAAATATTTACATACTAACTTGACATTCATTGCCCTGACTTAAGCACCATAAGTAGGCAGAAATGGTGCACAGTAGACAAAATTAAGAAGTTGCTTTCCCTCATATCCCCACAGTCGTCTCCATTACATTTTGTCTTCAAAAATTTCCCTGATCCTGTGCCACACACTGGGCAATCCTCTGGTTAAATGAAACTCTAGAAGACCATTAAAGAAAACTTCCATTTGACAGACCATGTGGTAGCTTTTAGCCTCTTCTTGGACTATTTCAAAACAAATGCTAGTGGCGATTCTAATTCAAGTTAGGCCTTGCCTCAGGCCACAAACTGTGAAGAGTCAAACATCAGTAAAATCCCACGAGTTATAACTTCCCTCAGGGAGCCCTACAGCCAGAACCCAAGAGCTAAGGTGGCTCAGGCACACTTGGCGCGAGAGTTGTAGTGGGAGTGAGGATGTGGGGTACGATACAGCAGGGCCTTAATTTTCATGGGAAAAGCTGGTTGTTCGTATTCTGTTCCCAAATGATTCAAGATTTTCTCTGAATCCTAAGAAATTTCTTTGCAAAAGGACCTTGGTTTCCCAGAATAACTCTAGAAGACAGCCAGTTGTTCCAATGACTGTCTTGAAATTTAGGACCCCCTTCCAGCCTGGCTCCCCTGTGGCCATAGCTGCTTACACTTGTCCTTGGCCTTTCTTAGACTTTTTTTAACCTTAAATTAATTTCAGACTACACTAGAATCAAAAAAAGCAACATGGCTCTAGATGCCCCTTGTTCCTGTTAATAGTTGGATAAAAATGTCACCACTTTAGTGAAATGGCTTTGGTAGAGCATCTAGCAAGACTGTGTATATTGTTTTAATTAGCCAGTACTGCACAAAAAGTCTTTTTTTAAAGGAAAAGTGGGGAATTAATAGAAAAAGTAATTTGTCAGGAAATATAATTATCTTTTGATTAACTGCATGTTGTTGCATTTGAAGGAAAATGGTCCAATAATTACATCTCTAGACATTTCTAATCTATATTTTCATAAAGTGAAAGGTCTTTTTTCTTC
The DNA here is from genome assembly GCA_963574885.1 of Lepilemur ruficaudatus. NCBI lineage: Eukaryota > Metazoa > Chordata > Mammalia > Primates > Lepilemuridae > Lepilemur > Lepilemur ruficaudatus. Next base: position 80,215 of record CAUYRT010026611.1, read on the forward strand.
TAACAGCAAGGAAATCATACTGCCAAGACAAGTCTCAAAAAAACGATGGACACATTAATTTTTAACTTACAAACCAAAAGCGGTTGAAGCATCATAAACTTGTCAATTAGAACGCAAAAGATTATGTCCATCCTGACATGATTTGAGTCTCTCTAGAGATGTGTTCCTCCCATAGCTAAGAGAATAAACCTTGTTCAAAGTTTAAATTGCTATTTATATGTTGCAACTACTATATGCTGTCCAGCCTCTCAGCAAGGACAACTACTAGGACTAGAAGCCCAAAGGCTGACTGGGTCACATAGGTGACTCAACTCAGGCTCCTTGGCCTCATGTTGGGTTCCCCATGGGACATGGAAATCATTACAATGACTAGTGTGAAGACACGATGAGACCACATTGTATCATTGGAAGATCCGTGCGATAGGAGTGATTATAAGAACCCTGAGTGTCCTTCCTTCCATGTGACCAGAGATGGCTGACTCACTTGACAATGAAATGTCTCTCTTTCTTTCTTGGTAAAATGAAGAGGTAGAACACAAGGTTTATCTTCCCCTCACATTGATTCAACTGCTGTCAAGAGTGACAGCTGTGAAATGCTGAGAATGAAGAGGTAAATAACACACCATCCTTTCCTCAATGAATTCGTTTTTGTAGTTGATCTTCACAATCCTTTTCAGCTCAATAGTTTTACGGTGTCTTGTGGTAGCCAACCTCTGAGATGGTCCCCAGCGATCCCTGCCTCTTGCAGTTCACAGTCTTGTGTAGTCTCATGCCCCATTTGTCCTAGGGTTGGTCTATGTGACTACTGCACATGGCAGAAATGATGGTATGTCATATCCGAGGCAAATAAGGTGACAAAAGATTTTGCTCCTCTCTCTCTCTCTCTCTCTCTACCTCTGACAGAAGAGAGCTGCCCTTCTGTGAGCAGCTCTATAGAAAGTCCCATGGGACAAGATGCTAAGGTCACTAACAGCCCGCAAGGCAGGGAGGCCTGCAGCACACATGGCGTGATCTTGGCAGTGGACTCTGCAGTGCCAGCCAAGCCCTGAGGGGGGTGCAGCCTTGGCGGGCAGCTCGAATGCAGCCTCTTGAGAGACTCAGACTCAGAACATCCAGGACCCACTCCCAGATCTCTGATCCTCAGAAACTGCATGAGATAGTAAATTTTGTTTTGAGCTGCTAAGTTTGGATAATTCATCATGAAGCAGTAGATAATTGCTACAGTGGTCTCACTTTGGGATTGTGTAGTCCAGTTGAAAGAGCAATAGTGAGGATATCCAAAGAGCTGGGTTCTCCTTTCTGACATGATGTTGGACAGGTAATTTGAACTTTTTGTATAATTTTCATAATCTACTATGTGGGCGATTATATCTCTAAACAGGACACCTAATGAGAAACTGGGTCAAACTGACTATAGACAAAATGAGATTATTTTAATTAATGCAAAAAATAATTTATCTTTAAAAAAAACTTGAGACTATGGACTGGAGCAAAAGAGACTGAAAATGCAGCAAAATGAGATGTGAGCACAGCACAGGAGAGGTTGTGGTGCAGTGGTGTGCTACAGTCAGTTTGCTGTAGCTCACAGATGATTGTTAAATTTCCAAGAGTTTCATGAACTGATAGTTAAATATAGTCATTTTAAAAATTGCATTATATAAACTTATGATTAAGTAAATTATATTCAAAACAAAGGTAATAAGTAGTCAAACTTCATCATTCTTAAGTATTTTACTAAATTTTATTATTATCTATGTTTTTCTACTTATTTATGTCTATTATATCTATGTGGTAGACAGACAGTATAATGGTATGTCACTGTATATCTCTTCCCAATTCTGCCTTTAGTGACATCATCTTGGCAGCTTGAAATCAGCAAGAAGTGGGAGTATTTACATCACGAAAATTGGCAAATCAGGACTTCCCCACAGCTCCCCAGAACCAGTTGTTAAACATTTTCCAGCATGATTCTAGAGATGATTAGAGATCCCAGACAAAAGTAATGAGAATGAACAGTCTCTTTGCCCCAGAGGAGTCAGTAAGCATCCAATACAGAATTGATATGCGAATAGAAAAGAGAAAATAAAAACCAGAAAACACAGGGAGATTTATAGCTTGCTAAAAGAAAAAAAAAAAATTAGATGCTGTCCTAGTAGAAACTGGAAGAGGAAACAAGGAAGAAGACTTCTGAGAAGGAAATAACTGGTTTTACAATCCAAGAGCAGTCTCTTGGCAGTGAGGGGCTAAAGGACACACTAGTAAATGCCTGACAAGGGATTATGCAAGGGAAACTTTGAAGTCTCAACCCTTGGGCGCGACTTGGAGAAATAGATTGAGAATTAAAAAACAAACAAACAAAACATGAACTAAGCATTAGGATTGAGGCAGGAGTTTTTGTTTTGTTTTGTTTTTTAAATCAGCACTTACTCACCTCTAGTGGTGTGCTGGTAAATGTTTAACAACTGGCTCTTTGGCGGTAAGGAGACGGTTGGGGGAAGCCCTAACGTATAGTGTTTGCTGATTTACGTGGTGTAAAGATAAACAGGCTGAACAGGAAAACTATTCCCATACTTTGGCATAACTTCATTCAACTATACCCACCTCTCCGGTCTGCTTCTCTGTGTGTGTTAGCGTATATAAGCGGACATCTACCCCCATGAGGACTGAGTGTCTATTCCCTTGGTGCTGGCTGCAAGCTGACAAAGCACTGCAGCATCAGTTTCTACAAGAGGAAATAAAAAATGTCTTCACTTGCAGAAACCATATTGTGTAAGACTACACTAATGTCGTTACGATTCAAGTGAATCTTTCTGAAGACACTCTGCATTATCTGTATTTTTATTTATTAAAATTACAATTTGTCCTGTGCAATAACTATAGAAAAGGAATATTTTCTTCCTCCTCAAGAAGAATCCTGATGGATTAAAAGAATGCTATGTCACCTAGGTCATGGTTCAAATCCTAGCTCTGTCACTTACTACCTGTGTGACCTTGAGCAAGATACTAACTTATCTGTGCCTCATCTGTAAAGGCGGGATAATAACTATACCTACCTCACAGGGATGCTTTAAGGATCCAATAAGCTAATATCTATATAGTGATTAAGAAAACACTTGACTCCTAATAGATACACAACAAATATTGTCTTCAGTTCTCTCTGTTCCCTCTCAACCTCCCTCCCAACTTTCACAGACCTTCTTGTACTTCTCCTAAAAACTCTAGTTCAAATATCCCTCCCTCTGCCAACCCCCTCCCAACTACGCTGCCCACTGTACAGACCGACTCTTCACTGAAAACTTCTACATCTTCATTCTCCCTCAGATCTGTGTTTTCTAACTCTATGCAAATATACACATTCTCCCCCAAATTTGACCTCAAACTTCTAAAGCAAGGGGGACTGCCTGCTGTTTTCTGAGTGTTCGCTCAGCCCCACATGTTTAATGTACATCACACATATAACAATTGCTAATGAAAGAGTTGAACTTAGACATGAAATGACCACTGAAGTTGACATACAATTGTAGTGAAATAGACATTAAGATATCACAATGGTAATCAAACCAAATACTGTACAGATTGATGCATGGGCAGAAAATAATTCATGTGACTACAAACTTTAGCAAATGGATAAGAAAAAAATACATATATATATATATAAATGAGACAAGGTATAAGAAAGACCAAAAATTTTATATCAATTAACCTGATAGAAATAGTAGTAACAGCTGATTGTAGGAATTTAGAATTATACATGTAGCAGCTCCAAAGAGTGTTGAATGTTGAATTACCCTCAGTAATTATGAATTATAATTTGTCACTGTACCACTTCCTATGGTAGAATAATATCTGTAGACCAACAGATACAGTTTATGAACATTTGGAAACCAAAAAGTTCGGTGGCACAACCTTTCTGGCAGCAGAGAGGGTGCAAAGCCGATATTATGCAATGAACTCTGAGTGTGGAGGTCCAACACTTTTGAGCCCATTGTCTCCATGGTAATGAAGCAGTTGGAGAGAGTGTCAGGTACCCAAGTTAAACACCTACAATACAAACATATAAGTCACATGGCTAAAACAAAAACAAAGAAAAGAATCAGTCAGAGGACACGGTTCAGCAAAGGTCTATATGAGAAACATGGGCCAAGAGCTCAGTCTTACTTGCTTGTGCTTGATAAAGAGAAATGTCACCAGGAAATGGAAGAACAACAGCCAAGCAACCTCATGGAAACTATTATAAATAAATAAGAAAATTAGATAAGGGAGGATTATTTAGAATAACTTCTGAAATTTAGGGGAAAAAACAGAAAAATGAACAGCGTTTCTGACAGAGAGAAGCATTCTCAGGAACCACCCCAAAACAACCGTGGTGTTAACTAGACCCCACCTCATTAGCACATGAGCACATGTGTGTAAGAATTTAAACTCAAAACTCAGAAAAAAGCATACAGCTGATCTATTGCATCTGCCATGCCATGTTTTGTGTAAATTTTTATTCCATTATGTATTTTCAGCATTTATTTTTAAAATTATTGTGGACCTCCATTTGAACACATTATGTTGTACATCAGTTTTTATTGCCTTTCCCCCCAAAGCTCACTAACATGGCAGTAAAGGGATAAAAGGGGCTATTAGACCTCACAGGACAAAGAGAATAGGAAAGGTGATGATTGCACATGGCGGATATCCATGTGGTTTTAGAAAATAGAAAGTGCATATGGAGAGGCAACTTATCAAAGTGGAGGAATTTGAATGGAAATGACCACCAAAAAGTTCCCAAAGAACCCAGAAAAGCTCAGGACCAGGAGGTACCAGGTACCATGGAAGGCTATGGGGCAGGGAAAAGAGCAGCAGAGCAGAAGTGAGGCACTGGGATCACAGGTGGGCACTGGTGTTCAGCATCAGGAATCATTACTGAAATGCACATTACAACCAAAATGAGATTCCACCACCCACCTACCAAAATTACTAAAATGTCAAAGACTGAAAGTACATAGTGCTTATGAGGATGTGGAGCAACTGAGATGCTAATTCTTGGCAATGAACAATATTTACCACAGTAAAAATATTATCAATACTGCATACATGTTTAACCAAAATTTTTATTAGAACAGTATTGAGAAGATTTAGGATGAGGCATTTAGGTAAAAAAACTAAATCCTCAACTGCCATAACAGAATATCAGTACTTACAATAATCCTATTTAGACTTTGAAAGTAAAAATAGTTTCCTCTGGGAAATGGGAGCCTGGATGGACTGATGGTGGGGGAGGGGGAAATCAAGAGACTAATGTTTCCTTGAGAGTCTTTAGTACTATTTAACTTAAAATTGTGAACACATAGTTCTTCAATTAAAGTAATTAAACAGATTTTTTAAAATAAAAAAATTATGAGCACTCTGTGAGACCTCACGTTATGGCTCCAAGCTGATTCACTAGTGTTTACCTAATAGTTCCCTTATGCTTTTGAGTGTACTAGGTGCTAAGAAAGCATGCAAATCCATAGGCAATCTATGAGACAAGAATTCTTTCTCATATTCTTGCGTAAAGGTAGGTCAGCCCTGTGGTAGATGGTCTCCAAAGATGGCTGCTACCCTCCCCTTTCTTCACAGGACAAGCACTACATTCTACCCACCAGAAAGCAGAATTCTCATTGAATATGGGCTGGTCTTGTGACCTGCGTCAATGAATAGAATATGGCAAATGTGACATTGTGCCAGTTTGAAGTCTATCTTTAAAGAAAACTGGCAGCTTTTACTTTCTGTCTCTTGGAAACCAACAATTATCCAAGGACAGTCATATTATGGAGAATCCCAAGAGAGCTACATGAGGAAGCCACTCAGAGAGGCAGAGATGCCTGGCTAGCTACCAGAAGTTCCAGCTATCCCACACAGGCATAAAATAGTAAGTGAATAAGCCATCTTAGATGTTCCAGCTTCAGCAGCCACCATGGTGGGCAGCAAAGCTTGCCTACTGAGCCTAGCTCAGATGTCAGTATTTCAAGAAATAAAGTTGACTGTTTTAAGCCAGTATAATTTTGGATAGTTTATTATTCAGCAATAGATAACTGAAACAGAAATTGATACTGGAATTATACAGCAACAGATAACTGAAACAGATACAAAAATATCTATTCTGATTCCAGAATTAGTAAAGTATGTACGTGGGGAGATAAAAAGATATAAACAAATAATACAGCACAACCAAATCAAGACAATTTAGGAAACAATCAAGATACAGATTTGAGGAGAGGCACTGAGCAAAATCGATCAGAAGGATAAAATAATAAATGATAAAATATTTTCAGTTAAAAGAAATAAGGTTATAAGAGAGAAAAAAAGAAAGGGGTTGAGAGAAAGAAAATTCTTACTTTAATTCTACTAGAATTTCAAAATTAGGAATAAAGTAAAAGTTTTCAGGACTTAGGAAACAAAGCTGGGCAATAAAAGTTTGCCTAAAATATCTATTTTCATAGTGATATAGAGAAAGAATGAATGTATAGGAGATTGTAGAGTTTAAGATATTGTTGTTATAATGAGACATTGGGTGGCAAACATAGTCTGCCAAAAGGTTAAGAAATACAATAAATCTGCATGGAGCTGGAGCCCATTCTACTAAGTGAAGTAGCGTAAGAATGGAAAAGCAATCATCACATGTACTTACCATCAAATTGGTACTAACTGATCAACACTTAGGTGCATATATGGAAGCAACATTCATTGAGTGTCAGGCAAATGGGAGAGGAGAGGAGGGATGAATATATTCACACCTAATGGTGCAGTGTGCACTGTGTGGGGGATGGGCACACTTGTAGCTCTGACTTAAGCAGTGCAAAGGCAATACATGTAACTTCAACTTTTGTACTCCCATAATATTCTGAAATAAAAAAAAAAACAAGAAAGAAAGAAAGACAATAAACCCACAGAAGAAAGAAGCTGATCTAGATTTCTATCCCTCAGTTTGAAAGGGATTTGCTAGTCATCTGTGGAAAGTTGCAGCAGGAGATTTCAATGCAGTTCAGAGACAGTAGAGACACAAGAACTCACTTACGTGTGTGTGTGTGTGTGTGTGTGTGTGTGTGTGTGAGAGAGAGAGAGAGAGAGAGAGAGAGAGAGAGAGAGTGTACATCAGGAATTAATAATTCAACACAAATGACCTGAGACAACAAAACTATCTGTGGCTATAGTACTGTAAAATTCCCAAGTTTGATAAAAAGAAATGAATTCATACATTAGAAATTCAATAAAGCCCAAGAACAATAAATGCAAAGATACTGACACAAAGACAAATTATCAAAAACCAAGGACAAAAAGAATCTTGAACGCATCAAGAAAGAAGAAACTCATCACATTAAAATGATCTTCAATCAAAATAACAGCATACTTGTTGTTAGAAACCATGGAGGTCAAAGGAGTGCAATGACATTTTTAAAGCAAGGAGAGAAGGAGGGAGTGATGGGAGGAAGGAAGGAAGGAAGGAAAGGAGGGAGGGAGAAAGGAAGGAAGGAAGGAAGGAAGGAAGGAAGGAAGGAAGGAAGGAAGGAAGGAAGGAAAGAAGGAAGAGCTGTTATCCAATAATTCTATATCTGGCAAAACTATCTTTCAAAAGTGAAAAAGAAATTAAGACAGTCCCAGATTAACAAAGGCTGAGAGGGTTTTTAGTTAAATGGAGACCTTAAGGCTAAAGTAAAAGAACAGTTAGCAGTATGAAAAAATTGAGAATTTTAGGAAAGGTAACTACATAAATAAATATGAACACTAATATTATTGCATTTTTGCTTTATAACTCCTCTTCTTGTTTCCTACATGATTTAAAAGACTAATATATAAACATAATCATATGTTTATGTCAATAGGCACAAAAATGCATAAAGATGTAATTTGTGACAACAATAACATAAGGGATATATAGAGCTATATAGGAGCAAGATTTGTGTGTGCTATTGAAACTACATTGATATCGATTCAAACCAGATTGTTATAAATTCAAAATGTCAATTTGTGAATTCGTGGTAACCACTAAGAAAAGGAAATGAGAAGATAATAAAAATGATACACTACAAAAAAATCATTTAAATGTAAAAGAAGACAATAATGGAGAAAGTGAAGAGCAAAAAAGTGTAAGACATACAGAAAACAAATAGCAAAGTGATAGAGTTCTTTCTTATTAGCAATTTCTTTATATGTAAATGGGTTAAATTGTTCAAGAAAAAGGCAGAGACTAGCAAAATGGGAAAAGAAAAAGAGAAGAAAAAAGGGATCCACCAATATACTATCTTCAAGACACTCTAATTTAGATCCAAAGACACAAGTAAGTTGAAAGTTAAAGGATGGAAGAGAGACACTTCAGGTAAATAATAACCAAAAGAGAGCCAGGTGGCTATTCTAATAACAGATAAATTAGACTTTAAGTCAAAAACTGTTACAAGAGAAAAAGAATGGAATTATATAGCACTAAAATATCAAATCATCAAGAAGTTATGACAATTATAAACATATGCACAAAACAACAGAACTCCTAAGTATATGAAGCAAATATTGACAGAATTAAAGGGAGAAATAGACAGTTATGCAATAATAATTTGAGATTTTACTACTCCACTTTTAGTAATGGATAAAATGTAGACACAAAGCCATTAAGGAAACAGAGAATTTGAATAACTAGACTGAATAGACATATACAGAATATTATCCAACAACTGCAAAATATACATTCTTCTCAAATGCACATGGAATATTCTCTAGGACAGATTGTATTTAATCACAGAATAAATCTCAATAATTTTAAAATAAATAAAATTATATAAAATATTTTTCCTGACCATAAGGGAATAAAGTTAGAAATCAAGAAGAGAAGGAAAAATGGAAAATTAACAAATATGCACAAATTAAATAATATATTCTTGACCAACTGATGAATCAAATAAGAAATAGAAAATCATTAGAAAATACTTAAAGATAAATTAAAACAAAAATATAATATACCCAAACTTATAGAATGCAGCTAAAGCAGTATTAAGAGGAAAGTTTATAGCAGTAAATGCCTATGTTAAAAAGGAAGAAAGATTTAAAATCAGTACCTAAATTTACACCTTAAAAAACTAGAAAGAGACGATCAAACTAAACTCAAAGATACTAGAAGGAAGGAAAAATATTGTAAACGAAATAAAGAATAGAAAACAATAAAGAGAATCAATGAAACCAAAAGATGATTCTTTGAAAATATCAACAAAATTGACAAAACTTCAGCTAGACTGATAAAAAAGAGAAGAGAGCAAATAAGTAAAATCAGAAGTGAAAATTTCTGCTAGGTAGGACATTACTATAATGCCAATCTAACAGAAATAAAAGGGATAATGAGAGAATACTGTGAACAGTTATACACTAACAAATTAGATAACCCAGATGAAATGGACAAATTCCTAACAACACACAGATTATCAAAACTGGTTCAAAAAGAGACAAAAAGTCTGAACAGGCTGATAAATAAACAGATTGAATCAGTAATTTAAAATAAACAAAAAACAAGAAGTAACTCCCAACAAAGAGAAAACAAGGATCAGATGGCTTCAAGGTGAATGTTACCAAACACTTAAAGAAGAATTGATATCTATCCTTCTTAAGCTTTTCCAGAACTAGAAATTAAAGAAGAACTAAATAAATGGAAATACATCTTATATTCATGAATTGAAAACTTGATATTTTTAAAACTATATAAATTGATCTCTAGATCCAATGCAATCCCTATCAAAATTTAAATGGTCTTTTCTTGAGAAATAGAAAGGCTTATCTGCAAATTCATATAGAATTACAAGGTGTCTTAAATAGCCAAAGCAATCTTGGAAAAGGAGAACAAAGTTGGAGGACTCATACTACTTAATGTCTGAAGTTACTACAAAGATATAGAAATCAAAACAGTTGGTACTGGCACAAGGATAGACATATAGACAAATGGAATAAAATTGAGAGTCCAAAATAAACCCATATATTTATGGCCAATTGATGAAAACATGAGAGCAAATATCCATGATGCTGATTTGCAATAGATCCTAGGATATAATACCAGAAACATAGGCAACAAAAGAAAATTAATAAATAAATTGGACTATATCAAAATTAAAAACTTTTGTGTACATCAAAGAACATTATCAAGAAAGTGGAAAGGCAGCCTACAGAATAGGAGAAATATTTTCAAATCATCTATCTGGGAAGAGTCTAGTATTTAGAATATATAAAAATTTCCTAAAATTCAGTAATCAAAATACAAACAACCCAGTTTTAAAGTGAACAAAGGGCTTGAATAGACATTTCTCCAATGTAGACATACAACTGGGCAATAAGCACATTAAAATATGGTCAACAGCATTAGTCATTAGATAAATCAAAAGCACAATGAGCTATCACTTCTTCACACTCACTAGAATGACCACAATTTTAAAAAAGAAAAAAAAATCACAAATTTTGACAAGGATGCAGAGAAAATGGAATCCTCATGTATTGCTGTTGAGAATGTAAAATGGTACAGCCACTAAGAAAGTAAGTTTGGCAGTTCTTCAAAAAGTTAAATGTAGAATTATTACCATATGACACATTCAATTCCACTCCTAGATATATATTCACAAGAATTGAAAATGGTACTCAAACAAATGCAAATACATGTATGTTCATAACAACACTATTAACAGTAGCCAAAAGGTGTAAACAACCCAAATATCCATCAATAGATGAGTGGATAAACACACTGTGGTGTGTGTGTGTGTGTGTGTGTGTATATATATATATATATACATATATATATAATGGAATATTATGCAACCACAAAAAAGATTGAAGTACTGATACTTCAGAACTTCAGGATGAACCCTGAAAATATTATACTAAGTGAAAAAAGCCAGATACAAAATGTTACATATATGATTCCATTTATATGAAATATGCAGAATAGGTAAATCTCTGGACACAGAAAGCAGATTGGTAGCCCTGGGGATGGGGAAAATAGGGAATAATTTCTTAATGAGTATGGGTTTTCCTTTTGGAGTAATGAAAATGTTTTGGAACTAGATAGAGACAGTGATTACACAATACTTTGAACATACAAAACGCCACTGAATTGTTCACATTGAAACGGCTACTTTTAGGTTGTGGTTATTTCACCCCAATTTTAAAAAAGAGTTTCCAAGGGGAAGCTAGTGTGTAGATATCTGAAGACAACAAAAACAAAGCTAGAGTATTAGAACTGGAAATGAATGTTGGTCCTCTGCTTCCTGGTAATAAGAAAATGATTAGCATGATTTTTTTTTAATTTCAGAATATTACAAAGTACAAATATTTTGGTTAAATGAATTGCTTTTGTACAGTTTGAGTCAAAGTTGTAAGTGTGCCCATCACCCAGATAGGGTGTATTGTACCTGTTAGGTGTGTATTTACCATTCCCTCCCCCCACACCTGCTTGATTGCCGCTGAATTTTACTACCATATGTGCACGTGAGTGTTGATCAATTAATTCCAATTTAATAGTGAGTACATGTGGTGTTTGATTTTCCATTATTGCAGTACTTCACTTAGAAAAATGGTCTCCAGTTCCAGCCAGGTTGTTACAGAAAGTATTAATTCACCATTTTTTATGGGTGAGTAGTACTTCATAGTATACATATACCACATTTTATTAATCCACTCATGTATTGACAGGCACTTGGTTTGATTCCACATCTTAGAATTGTGAAATGTGCTGCAATATATATTCTAGTGCAAGTGTCTTTTTGATAAAATGACTTTTTTTCCCTTTAGGTAAATACCTAATAATAGGATTGCTGGATCAAATGGTAGGTCTGCTTTTATTTCCATACTACTCTCCATAGAGGTTGTACTAGTTTGCAGTCCCACCAACAGTGTGTAAATGTTCCTTTCTCTCCGCATCCACACCAGCATCTGTTGTTTGGGGACTTTTTGATAAAAGCTATTCTCACTGGGGTTATGTGATTTCTCATTGTGGTTTTGATTTGCATCTCCCTGATTATTAGAGATATTGAGCATTTTTTCATATGTTTATTGGCTGTTAGTCTTACCTTCTTTTAAAAAGTTTCTGTTCATGTCTTTTGCCCGCTTTTTAATGGGATTGTTTGAATTTTTTCTTGATGATTTGCTTGAGTTCTTTGTAAATTCTGACTATTAGCCCTTTATCAGATGTATAGCATGCAAATATTTCCTCCCATTCTGTAGGTTGCCTATTCGCTCTATTAATTGTTTCCTTGGCTGTGCAAAAGCATTTCAATTTAGCATGATCTTGTTCTGCTGATTTTATTGTGTATATGTCTGCATACTTTCCTTTGTCATGAAATGATAACTGAATGAAAGGGTAACCCTTTGCATAAGTGTCATTATCTTCACTGATTAAGACATCAAAATCCCAGCATCACTTTTATTTTATAAATTGACAACCTGATTCTAAAATTCATATGGAAATGCAAAGGACCCAGAATAGCCAAAATAACTTTGAAAAGGAAGAAAATACTTTGAAGACTAAAACTCACTAATTTTAAGACTTATTACAAAGCCACAGTAATCAAGACAGGTGTGATTGGTACAAAGAAAGACAAATAGATCAATCGAACAGGATAATCAATATAAAAATAGACCCACACATATGTGGACAACCGATTTTCTACAAAGGTATATAGGCAATTCAATGGGGAAAGAATAGTCTTTTCAACAAATGATAATGGAACAATTAGATACTCATATGCAAAAAAAGAACTTCAATCCATGTACAAAATTTTGCAAATGAACGCAAAATGGATCATAGAATAAAATGTGAAATCTAAAACTATAAAACTTATAGAAGAAAATGTAGGATAAAATCTCTGTGGCCTTCGGTTAGGCAAAAATTTCTTAGCTATGACACCAAAAGCATGGTTCATTAAAAACAAATTGGTAAATTATATTTCTTAAAATTAAAAACTTTTGCTTTGGGACCAACACTGTTTCACTAATTAAAAAAATTGATAAGACAAGTTACAGACTGGGGAAATATATTTGCAAAGCATATGTCTGATAAAGGACCTATATCCAGAACACAGATCCCTCCAACTCAATAACTTCACCAAAGAAGATACATGGAGGATAAGTAAGCCCATGAACAGAATATCAGCAACATTAGTCACTAGAGAAATGCAGATTAAAACCACAATGATACATCACTACACACCTATTTCAATGGCTGAAATTAAAAAGACCGACCTTACCAGATGTTGACAAGGATGTGGAGCAACTAGGACTCTTATACATTCCTGGAGGGATGTAAAATGGTACAACCACTTTGGAAAACAATGTGACAATTTCTTATTAAGTTAAATATACGTCTTTCATTTGGCTGAGTAAAAATGAAACCATATTCCTATACAAAGATTAGTACTCAAATGTTCATGGCATTTTAAAAATTTGTAATAGCCTAAAACAGGAAACAAACAAAGTGTCCATCAACAACTAAAGGAATAAACAAATTATGGTATACAAAAAAGGATATTACTCAGGAATAAAAAGGAATGAAATATTGATATTAACAACAACATGGATGAATCTCAAAATAATTATGTTAAATGAAAAAAATCAAACAAAAGACTACATTCTATATGATTCTATTTATGTAAAATTCTAGAAAATGTGAATTAATCTACAGATCTATAGTGTCAGAAAGCAGATCAGTGGGGTTGCAGGTGACAATTTCAGGAAGCGGCAATAGGAGGCATTACAAGCCTATAAGGAAATTTTGGAGGTGGTCAATGTGTTCATTACCTTGATTGTGACGATGGTTTATATGGCAAAATACATCACATTGGACATTTTAATAAATATGCCTTCTTGAATGTCAATTATACTTCATTGACATTCTTAAAAGCATATCAGAAAGCAAGAATGTCTACATTCATTGTTCAGCAAATATTTACTAAGTTTCTATTAATCTGTTTCCTGTCCAACTCTCTGTTTCCTATTCACACCTTGAATGAAACAGATTTAATACTTTAATTTCTCAGTTTGATAATTTAGTGATTATATTAGTCAGCTCAGGCTGCCACAACAAAATACCACAGACTGGGTGGCTTAAACGAAAGAAGTTTATTTTTTCACAGTTCTAGAAGCTAGAAAACTAAAATCAAGGTGCCCACAGGGTTGGTTTCTGGTGAGGCCTTCCTGGTTGGGTTGCAGATGGCTGCCTTCTTGCTGTGTCCTCACATGGCCTTTAATGTGGGTACGTGGGGAGTGGGGGGAGAGAGAGAGACAGAGAGAGAAAGAGAGAGAGAGAGAGATCTGCTATCTTTCTCTTATAAAACACCAGTCCAATCAGGTTAGGTCCCTACCCTTATGACTTCATTTAACTTTAATTACCTCCTTAAAGACTCTATCTCCAAATGCAGTCACATTGGGGTTAGAGCTTTACCATATGAATCTGGGGGGGGGGGGGGGACACAATTCAATCCATAATGGTAATATTTAGTTTTGTTATAAAAATGTTGCTCCAAATATAATATCCAGCTAACTAAACATAACCAAACCTCTAGAGGTGATCATGAACTCAGGTCTGGCTACTGTCAAGGCCAATAATCTTGATGACTAGAACTGTGTGTCTGCAGGCATTACTAAAAATGCGTATTTCTCAGCATCAGACCAATCTCCTAAATCAGAATCTCCAGGGGTGACATTTTTAAATAAGCATCACAGGAGATTCTTGGGTAGTCTCAGATTGGAGAGCAGCTGGGTTCTGTTTGCCTTTTACTGTGACTAATTATTAATCCAGGCCCATCTTTACACCATAGATTGGTGAACTTTTTCTGTAAAGTGCCAGATCAGCATGTCAGACGTCGTGGGCCATAGAGTCTCCACTATGCATAGTAGGGAGAAAGCAACCACAGACAACACATAGACAAATAGCACGGCTCTGTCCAATAAAACTTTATTTACAAAACAGGCAGGTGGGGCTGTGGGCCATCTGACCACAGTTACAGTTTGTGGACTGCTGGTCTAGACAGTAAATTAATGTTGCCTACTCAAGAGCCAACAGTGTTGAGTCAGATTTTATATTCCCATCAGCTGAGAATGAGAGATGATTCTCTGAGATTCAGAGTTAGAATAAAGGTTTATGGCGAAATCACCAACAAACAGTTTTGAAAACAGATTTCTGGGCTCCTTTCTCATCTACTGAGTCAGATTCTCAGGGGGCCAGGACTCTGGACATTCTGAAGCCTGCCTGTGACCCAGCTGCACAGCCAGGAGGGTCTGAAGAGGAGGCAGCATGGCCCTACCTGGGTCCCCTGAAGTCATCTGCACTTTGTTCCAGGTAAGTCAGACTGCTGCTGCTAGAGCCTGTGACGGCTTCTCTGCATGGCTGGGGCTGCATCCACAATCACTGCAAGGGGAATTTCTTTTTTAATGTTTGTTAAATGAAATCCAAAGAAATGGGAAATCTCATCTATAACCAACCTGGACCCCAGGCCTTGGGAAAAACAGGGATGGCACGAGTGTCCTTGGGAAGGCTCTGGGAGCCAAACACAGCACTGCTGAGCTCACGCAGCCTGTTCCTGACATTCCCACCCCATTGTCCTCAACCTCTGCCCCATCTCTTGAGTGCATGATTCTGGGGACCAAGTAGGGAACTGAAATAAATATCTGCTTTACAGTCAGATCAACACAGGCTCAAATCACAGCTCTGCCACTTTTAGCCACAGGATCTCAGTGAACACACATGAGGCTATTCTCTCTGAACCTGTTTGTCTATTTTCAAAGCTGTGAAGTGGGAATAATAGTAAATGTCTCATAGAGTTGTTCTGACAGTTTAATGAAATGATGGAGGTAAAACCTGACATATCACAGACACCTGTCTGATGCCGGCTTTCATAATTATATTTCAGTAATAGGGACCATCAATGGCTGAATGGGCAGGATAAGTATTATTTTAATAAATGTTTACATTTAGAATTTTAGATTTATAGAAAAATTGCAAAGATAGTACGGAATCCACATATACCCTGCATCCAATTTCCTCTGTAGTTCACATCATCTTACATTATTAGTGTGATACACTTGACACAACTAATGAACCAATATTGACACATCGTTATGAACTAAAGCTCACACTTCATTCAGCTGCCTCTAGTGCCTTTTGTGTGTCCCAAGATCCCACATTACATTTAATCTTCTTGTATCCTGAGCCTCCTCTAGACTCTGACCATTTCTCAGACTCTTCTTTGTTTTCATGACCTGGAGAGCTTCGAGAGTTTTTTTGAAAGTTTTTCATGACTTTGGAGAGCTTTGGTCAGGAATTTTGTAGAATCAATGTCCTTCAGTTTGAGTTTATTGGGTGTTTTTCTCATGGTCAGATTGGGCTGATGGGTAGTATTTTTTTTATGTGCCTTCTCTCTGCAGTGTCTATCCACTGTCATTCAGATCCTCAGAAGATGGGCCATGCTGGCTGCCAAAAGTGACTCAGAATAACAAGCCTAGGAGGGAGAAACATGCCATTATTTATAGAACCAGAGCAGTGACAGGGAGGCATAAGGGGGACAGTACATTATCGCTGCACAGAGCTTGGATTTGCAAACACAAACGTGGTTCTCACTTGTTAAACATGTGCTTGTCTTAAAGTTAATTCAAGATTTTGTCCCAGGAATGGGTACAATGTAACAGTTCTTACTAACACCTTAACTATACGCAATAAATAGTAATAAAAAGTTCTGAGTCATTGTTCATCACCATTGTGTTGCATAATTTGCAGGCAGTTTACGTCTCTATGTCATAAAATTTAAACAACAAGCTACTCCTTCAAGGTCAGTTAGCACAAACTTGAAAGATCTGAGTCAGGCCATCAATAAAACGTGGCAAAATGAGATCCAGGTGGACAATCTGTCGTGTTCAAAAGTCTGAAATGAAATATGATCGCCAAATGATACAGAAAATTTCAGCAGCTAAAATCCAGCTCGATTACTTAGAAAGAGTTGCCTGCACTGGATAACATCTGTTACAGATGCCAGGGATGCAGTCTCTATTAAACTGTATAAAACGTCCTCTAAGTAAAAACATCGCATTTCTTTTCCAACTATTGTCAGGACCCGAGGCATTTGCATGCTATTGCAAAATATACGCCATCCAGAGGGTGTGTGTGACAGACTTTGATGAACTAAGGCCAAGATCAAGGGTAACTAAATAAGAAGGATCTATTCCTGACCCCTTTCACCCACACAGGTAACTCCCCTACGTGGGAAAGGCAACTGCATGTGTGCATCAAAAGCCAAGCATTTGCTCAAGTTCCTAAGAGTGAAAAATATAGTTTCCTCATCTGTAAAGTGAGCAGGCAGCACTAAATGATCTCAAGGGTCCCTTCCAGATTGAAAATCCTAATGTCCTATAATTCTATTATCCCGTCCTTTGATATGGAATACTCAATGAGGAATAAGCTCAAATCAGGCCTGACAGCCAAAATATAACGCAAGGAATCAGTCTTCCTACTCCTAATGCACTAACTGAATTAATGGTTTAGTAGTAATACATGACTTGCCCTGACAAATTCCATTCTGTATCAGGTATCAATGCCAGGTGGGGGAGGGGCGCTCCTCGGAAAACAGAGCCACGTGTGTCCGCAATGATAACGCCTGTTGAGCACCGTCTGGAGGGGGCTAAGTTTAAAATCGGCCCAGATTTTTAAAGGAAAATACACATCAGGAGATTTTCCAGGAGATTAGTTGGCTTTTTCCACACTTGAACTTTGGGAACTTGGAAATCAGCCCAAGAGCTCATAACTTACCAACATAAGGGGGGAGGGGAGGGTGTGGAGGTGGGGGCAGGGTCTAGGGAATGGGGAGTGGAGGGGGTTGAATATACTTTACTTGCCTCTTTCTAACACGTTCCCCATATCCAACACCGTTCCTCCTTCTTCCGTTAACAAATCAGTAACAACAAAATCAGCAAACATTGGAAAACCTACCAAACAGCCTGTAATCGGCTGTGGCCGGCTTCAGTTACTACGGTGAAATGATGCCATTAGCCGGGCCCCTGCCCCATTCGCGCAGCTCTGAGAGTTCTCATCTTACACAGCTGTGCTGCTCCCCGGAGCTTACAGCCCTGGGAGTCGGACTAGGGCCTTAAAAGACACTTCACACTTGACTCCGTGGACGACTGAGGAGGGTCACTCAGCTTGCTTGCCCGTGCTACTGGAAATGCAGCCAGGCCTCCCAGCACCAGCACCACCTGGGAGCAACTAGTAACTAGACTCTTGGGCCTCAGCCCTCCCAGAGCCTGTGGGTCAGGATGTGCACATTAACAAGCTCCCCAGGTGGTGGCTGTACACACTGAATCTGGGGAAGTGCTGGAGCTTCCCTTTTCTCTCTTTGGGAGAGAAAACAACGTGCCATCTTTACCTAGTCAAGGCCTTCAGCTTCCTGGCAGGGTGCAGGGTCCTAAGCCTCATGAGAAGTGGCATCCGAAAGGAGAGTTGGAACTCTTTTCTGGATCCTTCTCTGTGTAGGCGGGTTAATTTGAGACAGCCCTTTATTGTTCGTTTCTTAACCATACACATGCAGACATCGAATCATTCATGGGATGTGAAGACAAGAGACTCCTTCCCCCAGGAGATCTGGGCCTCCAGTCTGGGCCTCCACTCATGTGTACCCTGGGACTGATTCTCAGTCATCGGGCCGGGTCAGGGCGCAGAGCATCACGTTCTCTCCGTTACCAGCATCCAAACTACCCAAGACCTGACCCTGCATAGTGAGGACAGTTCAGCAGGCTCTGAGTGCCTGAGCAGAGCCAGCCTCGACGTTGGAGGCATCCCTGGGAGATGGTGGTCACCCAATTTGCTTGTACGATAGCTGGTTCCACTCCTGGCTACCTTATCTAGATGTCATGGCATCTGATCACCAATTTTTCAGTTTCTTGAACAGCTGGAGCCTTGCTTTCATACCACCCCTTCTAACATCTTCCTACTATATTCTAAACCCTTGCTACTCAGAGTGGTCTGAGCACCAGCGGCATCAGCATGGCTGGGACATTGTCACCTGGGCAGATGCTCAGGCCCCACCTGATCCCACTGAATTTGAATGCGAATTTTGAAAGTTCTTGCATGGTTTGTGTAGACAATAAAGTTTGAGAAATATTGGTGGAAACAACTGCCACACACAGTTTTGTTGGGAATGTGCTCAGAGAAGGGCTCTCCTCATCTTTCCCCCAGTTGTACCGTAATTCAGAGCTGGTCGTGGAAAGACACCAGCACGTGATATGTCTGGGTGAGGGCTTGTTTCTCAAATTTCCTTTTCCCTGAAATTATTTGGAGGCATATTTATTGTTTTTGGCCTCTTTTTCATCAGAGGGTCACAGGTTAAGTAGATGTTCATACTGCAGCCTGTATATCCAGCTTAATTCCAGAACACTATTTATAAAAAATCAGTCTAAATAACATGCTAAACCTTACATGTAACTTGATAGTCTCTAGTCAGACATCCAAATCAGGTTGTTCCTTTGAAAGTTCTGGAGCCAAAAGCAAAATACTAACCAGAGTTAAAACAGAAAGTTACTTCTCTAGTTAGTAACACCAAAACAGTGACAAATCCAATGCCTGCTGTGTGTTCTGAACCCCCCCAAAATGTAGCAGGAATGGGCCTGAGCAGTGGAAGCAAGTAATAAGGGCACAATGACTGACCAAGAGTAATCTTTTGTTATTATGAATCTCTGTATGCGGATGTCAGCTTTCCAACAATGTGACTTGTCTCTTGAGGGAGGGAACCATGATTTAAAGTCATTTGCCTTTCCAGTGCCAAGCAGTGCCCCATATTCAGGAGGATGATGGTTATGTTGGGAATGGTGGTGCCGGTGATCACCGTGATGGAGGTTTTGCCATTTTCAAGACAGGTTAAAGTCTTCTAGGGAGTAGGTTTTTTCTTGCAGTTATTCTATTTTCCAGAAAGAATTGTTTCACTATAACTATGATAATAAGAGAGTCTACCAAAAAGACTGTTGGATCCTTCAGAAATGGTTCCTGTATTGCAAAAAGATTCTTCCCTTTAGAGAGGAGAGAGTGGGAGAACCTAACTTTTTTGGTCTAATGTAATTCACTCCCCATCAGTTGAAAAGAGGATCCAGGTACTCCAAAAATAGAAAAACATTTCTCCAACCTGTAGAAAACTCCTGGTCTCTCCTTCTCATTTAAATATCCTGTTTCTCTATAAACATGAATCATAATTATTGTCTCTATTTGGAAAATCAATTTATACCAAGAGCAAGGAGGGTAGCTTCTACACAAAACCAGGAAGAAAGGGAGTTGAAGATAGAGGTGATGGAGGAACCAAGCCTAGGAAGTGAAGCAAAGCATCTGAAAAGGACATAGACAATGTGGAGGAGAGAAATAAACAGTCAAAGAGAGGAAGGACACTGACCTGCCCAGTTACGTAGCTGCAAATAGACGTCAGTTCCATGATCCACCACCCCATCTCACCAATAAAACCCAAACTCTCTGGGAACTGGGACCAGTTCTGAACCAGGGAGTCAAAATAAACTGTGGGTACCTCTGCTTTCTCTTCCAGCTTCGATCCCAGCCACCAGTCATACTAAACCATTGAAGTTTCATGAACTCCTCTCCTTGAGCCTTTGTGTCTGCTGCCAAGTCTGAAAAGAATCTTTTTCCTGTCTGATCGAGTGTGTGCCAGGCTTGAGGTCATCTCTCTCCAGGGGGCGGTCCATGCAGATACTCCCACCTGCAAGCCTCTCTCATGGTAGCCTGTGCTCACTTTTATTGGAACTCATAAAATTGTCTATTTACTTGTTATCTTCCCATCTAGACTGGAAGCCCTTTAAACATGGAGATGATCTTGTTATGGTTTGATTTCCTGGTGCCTCACATGCTGCTAGGACATACTAGGACCCAACACGTGTGCATTGAATGAATCGACAAGTGCTCTATGATATTCATCCATCAATGTTGTTAAATACCAACGGGTTATCATATAGTGGCTCTTACGCAAAAAGGAATTATTCCCTAATTTACTGTTCGTATTTTTCCTTATACCCATCACTTACTCTTCCTCAGAAGTAAAGAGGAAAGAAACCTTGATATAGCCCCAGTTTCCTGTTCTCACTCATAAAATGGCCATTTCATATATTTCATTTACTCACTCTCTTTTCAAATTTAGGTGGGACCTTCTAGATGCTGACACAACCCATCTCTTCTGTAACCACTCTTGCCTGGCAATGAACTTAACCTTTCAAAGCCTCTCTTGGCTCCGTGCCATGAGGATCTGCTGGGAAGTGCTGAATGCAGCAGCAGGAGGGGTGGGAAAGCACTCCTTGTGCTTACAGTTTCTCTTTTCCTTCCCCCAACTCCTAGCGTCCCACCACTGTGTTTTTAAAGCACTATCTGTTCTTCTCTGTGGTTAAGAAACCACCGAGCTGATGTTGCCTCTATTCTAGAACGGCGCTTGATTGATGGGCAAATTATTGCAAAAGAGGGTACAATCTTCAGATTGTTTAAATGCAGAGTGTATTGTCAGGCCTTAGAATTCATAGCATCTATTATTTGCCTCATTCTATTGCTGCTCTCTGGCCATTTCCACCATTTCTGCAGAAATTAGATATTGTCTTGTTAAGTTATAGCTGTCTTAAAGGGAAAAAAAAAAAAAAAAGAAATGCCATAATGACAGTACAGTCTTCCCAACTAGAACTTCATGATCTATTCATAGGTTTGGAGACATCTTGAGGAAATTTAAAGATCACCTAGATTAAATCACCCATTTTATAGGTGGGTAAAGTGAGGCCTACAGAGGCTTGAAGCATTGCCTAAAGGCCAGGACTCCCAAAGTATAGTTTAATCTGACATTCGCCAAGCAGTGGTTCTCAAAGTGTGATCCACAGATCAGTAGCCTTCACCCCAACCAAATCTACTGGGTCCGAATCTCTAGTGGCTGGGCCCAGCAATCTGTGTTTTCACAAGCTCTGCAGGGGTTTTGGATGTACCTCATGTTTGAGAATCACTGCAGATGCATTACATACCATCCAAAGGTTGCTCAAAACTAATGGGCAAGTCCTGTGACCCCAAGATTGTGGGAGCGGGATAGAGAGGACATACTGGCAGACAAAAAAGAAGCGATCCTTTAAAAATAAAGATGTAAAATAAGGAGCAAAAGAATACACAGACTCTGGGTCCCTGCCAGGAATATACAGGCTCTGTATCCCTGCCAAGATGTCTGTTAAAGTAGCAGCCAGATCCCTGCTTAGCCCCTGGCTGTGACACAGACTCATCCCCTTCAGAAAATAAAGCATAAAGGACAGAGGGAGATGAAGGACCCCTCTTCTTCCCCAGTTACTCCCTTAGATCCAGACAGATTTAACCAAGAAATAAGACTCCAGTAGGAACTGTAGTAAGTTCTTTTGTCTAGAACTCACCTGACAGTTCCCAAAGTCATTAATGAGCACTTTCAACTCTGCTCCTCCCGTGTGTGGATCTCACGCTCTCCTTCCCTCATGTGGTGGAGAGCATGGCTTCCTCCCTGTGGTGGGGCGTTGCCAGGCTTGAATCTTCACTGCTCATTTTCTAGGAGACGCAGGAAGCTTGTCTCACAGCTTTTGGCTTTTGAGCATGCAGGAGAACCCTTATTGGTCCAGCTTGGTCATTCAGCCACAGTTTGGACTATATTCTACGGACAAACAGAAGAGACGCCATGATAGATCAGGTCTGCGTCACGGACCTACGCTCTAAGCAAAGCATGGTCCACTGAAATTAGGGACCCTATGGTGACACATGACTGACATGAGTAGAAAATGGTGCCCCCGAAGAAAATAGTGGGGAGATGGCTGGCATGCCCCTTCTTACACAATTGGCTTTGGGGAGTCCTGCAGTCAATGACTCACCTTGAGCAAGTGTGGATGTTGGTAAACTAACTTTTGCTCTTAAATATTTTGCCATCTCAGGACACAGCTGTGTGATTAACAGACTAGAGAAGGTATGGCACTGGGGATTAAGTGGGAGATGTGTTATTCATGAAATTAAAACAGCAAATTATGGCAACACAAAGTCCAAAGACAGACATGGCCCATGCTAACTCAGAACAGAGATTTCAGGAACTGAAAGGTCACTCTATCCAATCATGCTTTTATCTCATTCTATTGTCCTACACCTTGAGAAGACAGTAGAAAGGGTTGTATCATTCCCATTTTGCTAAGAGGGAAGCTAACACTCAGAGAGCTTTACTAACACAATTCATAGTAACAGAGCTGAGAGTTGACCCCAGGACCCCGGACCCTAGTTCAACGCCCTTTCAACTATATCATGTCGCTTTTATAAAAGAAAAAAGAAAGATGATCAGGCTTTCAAGGAAAGACCCTCCTGGATGCATGTAAGCATTCTGATGAGCATAGAATGAGTGGAAAGGAAGGTGCTCAAATACAGGAACGTTGTCATTCATAGGATGGGGAGCCAGAGGTGGACATGTGTCACATACTAGGCTTTTTTCCTCCAAGTGAATTTCCTAATTAGAGTTCAAGCATGGTTCAATGGGGGTGGAGGGGCTAAAATATAGAACTTTTATGGATCTGCTGCTGTGTCTTATTTTATGTCAAATTTTTGACCATTCTCTTAATTTTAGATCTGATTTATGATGACTTAGGAAATTGCATATAGATCTATCACCGCTAAAATATGTGACCATCTGAAAATGGTGGTGGGGAAAGAACCTGAATCCACTCCAGGAGGTCATTTAAAATCTGAGGGGGTAAAATAGATAAAACGTGGAGGAGGCCAGCAGCAAAATAAAACCCGGCATCGCAGGTCCTGCTGGGGAAACGAGCAAGTGGAGAAGCAGCAAACTGTGCATGGTTGGAAAATTCAGGGAGTGCTCATTTCAGTGGCCAGTTTTTGAACATGTCAGTTTAATTATGATGCATCATAGTTGACAGCGATGCATATGGAACCAATTACAGCGCATGTTAAAATCAATTATTGCATATTTCAGCTATCCCGAACACTGGAGCAAGCGTTCTGTGCATTGCTGCAGATTTCAACTCCACTAATCATTTTTACTATCCTGGTTCAACAAGAAAATGAAAATATATGAATATATGTATGTGTGTGTCACACACACACATCTGTACTAAGAAAAGCACATTTCATAGCCAACATTAAATGCAAAGCCTGGAAGTAGTAGCATCAGATAGAAAAGCTTCAAACGTCTGCTCAGACAAAAGTCAAACCTTCCATCATACCTTTTTGAAGAGAAATAACAAAAAATAAAATTCCTTGCTATCTCCAAACCGTGTTTTGGTCAATTTAATCCACTTTAGCCTCCTTACCAGCAGTGAGGTCCATATCCCAGCTGTAATATACTGGTTATTTTGGTCTAAAATGTTTGTCTTAACTGTTTACCCTGTTTTTGTGGCCTTTTTTACCCCTTTGAATTTCTAACTTAAAAATTCTCTTTCAAATTCCACAGCTTATTCATTTTCTGTTTACTTTTTTATGCACCATCAAATAAGTGGCTTATTGGAAAAAGAAGATGAGGAGGACAAGGAGGATGAAGGTGAAAAAAAATGAAGGTGGATGGCATTTGCCTTTCCTTGGGGATTTGCACATTTGCTGGTTGTATTTAATCAGCAGCCCATTCGCTGTGGTGAGTGCTAAAATAGGTTTACTATGAAGAAGGATTATAGTCTACAAAGTTGGATTTCTACTTCCTGTCAACGGTGCATAGCATATGCCAATTGCAGAAAACCCACCATGTCTGGACCGCATTGAGGGTTTGGGAACTCACACTGGTCCCTCGTGGTGAGAATTTATCTACGCAAATCCTCCTTCCCTGGGATAAAGGGCCAGAGCTCCGAAGTGACTAAGCATTCCAAAAAAAGCCACACGCCTCACAAAACTTGGCTCCAGGGAGCAGGTGTGTATGTATCCCGGGAAAGGGACCAGTAATGTCTGAGTTAAGAAGAGCCAAGTGGTCCAAGCAAGGGCAGAGGAAAACAGCCCATGTGGTTTAGTCCAGAGAGCGTCGGGCAGGATGTCGGGAACCCTGACTTCTGTGCTCAGCAGCCTGCCCAGCTGGCGCAAGACGCTCAATGCCTCGTTGTCCTCCACACTGTAACCTGGCGTGGAGGGAAGCGTATCAAAGAGAGCCTCAGCCATCTAAATTGCTGCTGGGCCCGTGGAAGGAGGAATGCTCTGTTTTAAAGGTTTTAAGGTCAGGATGGGGGCCACTTATGTATTTTTGTTCTGTAACTGCATGAGAGACCCCAACTCATGCCAGCTGTCTTTCATTCATTTATATATTCATTCATTCATTCAGGAAGTACTTATTTTGATGTAGTCCTAGAGATACCCATTCTCCTCTAGAGGAGCTGATAGATTTCCAGAGAAGACAAGTACATTAATAGTCATGCAACATTAAGGGAAGAAAAATAATCCCTTGGCTCTTGAGTTGTGTTCTGGATAAAGGGGGGAATCTGTATCATACTGTACACATGCCTGTGACCTCCCAAAAGAACGAATAGGGGTTAGGGGGTGTATACGGAATCCAACATTGCACTTTCCCGAGAGTTTGATGGGCCCTTAAGTCTACACGTAAGCCCGATGCTTTAAAAGGTGTCTTATGTTCTTATAAGTGGGGACTTGGGCTATGTGAGTAGGAAAACCTGCTAGTGGCCATTTGTGAGTTGGAATACAAGGCTCAGATGTAGCTTGGGAGGAAGGCATTGCCTGGGTGAGGTTCTCAGAAGGAGATAGAATTCGCCCGTGTGGTTCAATGTAGAAATGTTGGTGAAGGAGTGGCAGAAAACATGGTGGGCAGAGTGAACCAACAAGGGCTGGGGAGGCCCCCAGAGACTAGCAGCTGAGGGGAGCCGTTACTGCCCTAGAAGATCTAGAGCCAAGGAACAAAGCTGCCATGTGAAGTTCCCGGGGGGAAGGATGCAGCTGCTGCCAGAATGGTGGCAAAGTTGAGGAGGGAGTGGAGGAGGAAATGCGCCCCCCACACCCTGTTCTGCTTGCTGATCTCCTGCAGGGGAGCCTGCATGGCAGTCCCCATACATCAGTTCCTCAACATGAAAAAGTAATACTTATATGGCTGGAAATGACCAGAACAGCCCACCTAGACCCCATCCAGTTGCCCAGGGTTCAGGGACCATTATCTCAGTATCTGTAATGAAACCTGACCCTCAAATTGGGAAGGTGTAGAACAAAATTCACTCAAGTTAAAGGTGTACAGGTAGAGCATGAGAAAGATGTCCATTCCAGTACGAAGAGACCTTATGAGCAAAGGGATAGAGTATGACGTCTCTGGCATGCTGTGGGCAATCTGATGTAGCTGGAGAAGAAGGTTTAGGAGGGAAATTCAGAAACGTCGATGAAATTCCCAGAAAGCTATGCTAAAGAGTTTGTACTTGATTCTAAAGCAATGAAAAAATGAGAGAGGGTTTTAAGATGGGCCCAATCACTTCACCTCTCTGTGCAAAAACACACATGTACTTCTGATTCCAGTGGGTTCAGTAACAAGTTTGTGGGTAGAAACAAGTGGCTTCTACAAGTCAAACTTCATCAGAAAAGCAATCAGTAGTCTCATGTAGTAATTAAAAGCATGAGGTCTAGCCTTGGCTATGCAATGTACTAGCTGTGTGACCTTGCCAAGTTACAGACTGTGCCTCAGTTTCCTCATCTGTAAAATGGTAATAAAAATGGCACTGGCTTCATTACATTGGCTTAAGGAGTAAATAAGTTACTATTTGAAAAGATCTTAGAACAATTATTAGTATTTATCTTCATAGTAGCCACATGTAATACATAATATTTATTAATACATATTCAAAAGGAATATTATTGTAACACTTACAAACTTCCTTGAAAGATGGTTGAAAAGATGACCCTGGGGGGCACCCATAAGTAGCTTTCAGGCTATAAAAATAGAATCAAGGAAACATTGCTGATCTTGCACTATAGGCTTATCAAAATTGTCCTAGCCCAGATCACAGAACAGAATAAAAACATCTGAGCAGTTTTGCATGCGCTCCCTTATGACAGAGAGAATGGCCACTCTAATGTTGAATGTGCACACACCGTGACTATTTCCAGACCTACAAAGCTTCCTAGCAGCATTTTACAGCATTCTAGAGGCAAGCTTTCAGTGTCACAATGCAGATATGTCCCTGAAGGCTGCTCAGACCTGGGAGGGGTAGACATCTGAGACTAGCTCCCAGGTCACCAGCCTATAACCCTCACTGTGTCATTGAAATACTCCAACAAATTACCCTTACCATCCAATCTGATTCACTTGGCAACAACAGCAAGTGCAAATGCCAATGTGTGGTCTGAGCCATATGACCCTTTGGATAAAAAATATATAATATGGCACAGTATTTTCATGACCCTCTGCAAAAAAAAAAAAAAAAATGGAAATTTTTTTCTCTTTTTCATTTTCCTGGTGACATCTATAGCCCTACAGTTGACATCTGGCCTTCTAAAATATCTTACATAAAGGGATCAGAGGATGGAGGAAACAGAGAGGATAGAGGCCTGGGAAGTGTTTTGCAGTTTATCAAACTGTGAGTACTGATACCTCATTAATTTTTAGCACTCCCTCAGTCCAAGGTGAAGCAGCCGTTTTCCTCTGGTAATCTGAATGATGCAAGCCCTGCCACTCACACAGGTGTTAATGGCAAAGTAATTTTGAGGTTTCTGGATGAAGCAAACATTCCAAGTTTGTAGAACAAACATTCAGTGGGGATCCAATGTCAATGTTTCCAGTGGATTTTTATTCAAGGGTTCTGCTGCCTGACTCATTGGGATGCTCAGAGGAGGGGGCCTTGTTGTCCCATCAGGCCTTGTGAGCCCACTATACCAACGTGCACACACTGTGAATATTTCCAGACCTACAAAGCTATAGCTCAGCCATGCACATGTTGCCTTCACTTCTCTCCACACTTTGGCTGTTCAAAATTGACAGAACAGAAGAGGAACAGAAGATACCAGGACATACCTGAAATGTCTCCACAGCACAAAAAATTATGAAGACATTGCATTATCTGGTTAAGAGTGTTCTCGAACAATTGTTCTCAAAATCATGGCCAAGAGCAGTGGCTCATGCCCATAATCCCAGAATTTTGGGAGGCTAAGGCAGGAGGATCACGTAAGGCCAGGAGTTCAAGGTTAAAAGGTTACCGTGAGCTATGATCGCCCCACTAACCTCCAGCCTAGGTGAGAGAGCAAGACCCTGCCTCTAAAACAACACAAAACAAAACAAAAAACTCATCCTGCAGTTCATCCAGGAGCTTATTAGAAATGCAAATTTTCAGGCTCCACCGCAGACCTACCAAATCAAAAACCCTCGGGTATCTGTGCATTGACAAGCTCCCTCCTTGGTTCTGCTGCCCTCGCAAGTTTGACAACCACTTTTCTAGGATAATCAGTCAGAGCATCATCACCAGAGTCAACAAATGAAAAATTAAACAAATCAGCAAGGTTGGTCAATTGTCCATGATGTAGAGCCCTTTAAAACACAGGTCACATGTGTTGTGCAAATGAGGGGAGTTGAGACCAAGAGTCAGAACAGCAGCAGCAGCTTCATGGAATGACCCTGAGGACCTGTCTCTGCCATTACCTGGAGAGAAAGAAAAGGAGAGGACCAACCCCGCCCCCTCATCTGGCAGAACCAAAGATGACCCCAAAGGTATGACCTGGCCTAGGATTTAGCAGAACCATCTAAAGATCAGAAAGAGGCTGCCCTTGTGGGGCCAGAAGAAAGGAGAAAGGGGGAGGGGCACACTCTATCACGGGGAAGAGGAAAGAACCCATTTGGCAGATTGAGGCGAGGCCAGAGAGAGCATAGTTTTGGAGCCTCTAGATAGCATGTCTGGGACCCCAGTCTTTGGAATAGTGGGGCACCCCACAGCAGCCTGGCAGGACACAAGGACAAGGAGGATGGTGATAGAGGACATTGCATCAATTACTTGGATTCTGCCACTTGAATGGAAGGAACTTAGATAAAATTTAGAACTATGATCACCATCCTTTGCAGGGAAAGCTGTGGAAAGCCAGTTTATTATGATTTTCGCTTTCTGGCTAGGGAGGATTATGTTTTGCAAGCAATAAAGAGTTTTGTCCTGCCTGTTCTGACCCATGTATGGAAAGCTTAGCCTACATACAGTCTTGGGAATTTTAGAAACATTGTACCTGAAATTTTATAGCCTAATGTTCCATCACACTTTCAAAAAGGTATCTGCAAGAGAACAAGAGGTTTGGAATCTATTCAACAGAGCTACAGGCATGATGAAGAAACAGTGTCCAGGTGGCATCCTCTGTCTATGGTGGATCCACACTTGCTTTCACTCTTCTAGGGCCTTTGCCTTCAACTTCCCACATGAATTCTCCTTCCAGCTTGGCCAGCTGCCCTCACTGTCATGGCACCCAACATTCTACACTCTTCCCATCTGTGTGCCTTGGCCTCTCTCGCCCCTGGGCTGCATGCCTTCCTCAACCCTCTCTCTGGCTACTGCTTCCAGGACTGTCTCACTTTCCCCTTGTTACTGTGTGGTGTTCGTGGTGTTCTCACCAGTGCTTTATACTTGGACTTACAGGTAGTAAGCCCCATGCAGACCAACAGCTACTCAGATTTGACCCCAAAGACAGTCCATTTTTATATAACCAGTTATTTAAACTTCAATTCCCAAATTTTATTTAGTTAAATTGCTAAAATAAAGGAAATATCTATAGTTACTTTAAAGATTTTTTTTCTTTCAAGTATCTTCTAGATTAGGAGCACGTATCTATGTTTCAGAAAACTGAGGAATTGCAGGTATGTTGAGAGCCCAGGCAGTGCCTGGCACTTGCTTGGATTGAAAAGTGAGGTGGGTGCTTCTTACAGGGGGTAGAGAAACAAGGTGAAGGAAAGTCAGGGCAGCAGAATGGGGTCTTCTCATTCTATCCATCTATCCACCTATATACCTATCTATTTACCCATCTTTCCATCTATTCATCTGTCTCTTCATCTATCCATCCATTTATCCATCTACTCACCTACTTATTCATCTATCTATCCATGTATCTATCCATCTATGTATCTGTATATCTATGTATCCATCCACCCATGTATTTATCATATTATAAAATTATACTAATATAATATACTACTATTAGTTTGGACACTGGTTCAGCTGCTATAACAAGAAAAAAATCCTGTTAATGGTGACTTAAACAAGATTAAATATTCTTTCTCACTTGCTTCAATGCACAGGTGTAGGCAATTCTGAGCTGAGGTGGTAGCTGAGCAGCATCAAGGACCCAACTTCCTTAGTTCTTGCTCTTCTGTCCTCAGTGGTGGATTTCATCTTGTAATCTAAGGTGGCTGCTTCAGCACCACTACATGCACAGAGGCCAAGGGACAGAAGGGAAGATAAGGGCATGATTGAGAGTGGTATCCACCACCGCCATCCATATACTGGGAGTTTGCCAAATGGCCACACCCTGCCTCAAAGGTGGACGTCTTGTCCTTTGGCTGAGGGACCAACCTCAGCACACACCTTCATAGAAGCTATTACTAAAGAAAAAGGAGGGAACTGATATTGGATAACAAGTATCTCTGCTACACTGGCTATCCTGATTTCATAATCTGGAAATTCCTAAATTATGAAAGATACTTGAATACATACACAAAATTTCTTTCCAAAAAAAGGACTAGTTGTGTGGGGGTTGTTTGCCATTTTGTGTCATCTGTCGCTCCAGCCTTCCATTGCCATCATCACTGAGACTGCCCTACCCCAGTGCTCCATTTCTGGGTGAAAAGTTCATGGACTGCTAGACTTCCCTTTATGTTGTTAAACTTATAAGGTGGATTTTGCTACAAATGTGACACAAGTTCATTGTCAAATAATTTAAAAATCAAAATAAGCAAAGGGAAGGAGAGAGAGAGAGAAGATGCTATGATTCTATCCCACAAAGACCATGACTCACAATTATTTGGGGTATATCATTTCATTTGCACATACTTTTTTTACCGAAATAAAATTACAAAATGTACATGGCTTTTTAACTTAGCCACCCCTCCCCGAACTTAACAGTATAGTATAGATTGGATTCCACTTGAACACAACAGCATTTCTGTAGGAACTTTGCTAATATCTGTTATACCATGATAAAGATTTTTTTTTAATTGGTGGAAAACTACAAAGCATTTACAGTACAATGTTTACAGTCACAATTTGTAGTGAGCTGATTTCCCAAAATATATTACCACTCAAGTTGTCTTATCTTGTTACATTCAAAAACCTACTCTGTCAAAGTAGTCCAGAGAGTACATA
>CAUYRT010026613.1:0-19566 GCA_963574885.1 Lepilemur ruficaudatus
TCTACTAAGTGAAGAATCCCAAGAACGGATAGACAGGCACCACATGTACTCACCTGCAAATTGGTATTAGCTGATCAACACCTAAGTGGACACACAGGAACAACATTTATCAGGTGTCGGGCAGACGGGAGGGGGGAGGAGGGGATGGGTATATACATACATAATGAGTGCGATGTGCACCGTCTGGGGGATGGTCAGGCTTGAGGCTCTGACTGAAGGGGGAGGGGGGCAAGGGCAATGTACGTAACCTTAACATTTGTACCCCCATAATATGCTGAAATAAAAAAGAAGAAGAAAGAAAATTTGTGTGGCAGAATGGTTCCTAGTGACCAGCTCACTGTACATTCACTCTTTTGCTATAAGTTTAAAAAGTAAGAAACGGCTAGAAACACTGGCTTCAGTACGTGAGACAAAGCATCTCGGGGCCCTTTGTTCCTTACAGTGTTATTACTACTAGTTTGCCCGTATCTAATGCTTTCCTCCGGGGAGTTCAGGACTGTTCAGCTGCAAAGTCATATTTGATGTTCCTGTTCTAATCCCAGATTACCACATGAGGACAGCTGGAACAGACTGAAAGAGAGAAACTCAGAGGGGGAAGGAAGTCATTAGCCTGTCTTGAGTCACCAGGACCTGATGAAAAGTCAGATTCAAAAGGCTTAAGCCACTACAGAAAGCCAGTGAAATGCCCCTCGGGTATTAATCTTGACTATTTCCACTCCACTAGCATTGCCTGGGAGTATTTTAACATCCACCAGAGACAGGCATCCCATCTTCAAGAAACAATATGTTTCTGTAAAAAGAATAATGCATTATGCGAGGATTGATTTTCAGTTTGGACTGTAGTCCTGCATAGTAATTAACTGTGGACTAGGGAGCTGGGCTGTTTGGACTCACTGGACACGTTATTTCCCCTCTCCATGCCTGTTTCTTCATCTGTAAAATGGGGACTATAATAACAACTACCTCCAAGGGCTTTCTGGAGAATAAAGGAGTTAACACTTAAAACAGAATCTGGCAAAGCCTAAGCACTCAAATGTGAGCTGCTATTATTATTATCATTATTATGATGACAGATAAAAGTTGGCAGGTATTGGTGGATGTACTCATTATCAAATATTCCATTATTAAAGTCTTTATATTATTAAATACTTGAGAAAATACTTATTCTTAAGAGGCCAATCGCTTATTGGGAAATACATTCAATTTATTTTATATGCACCATAATTTACATGTTCAAATTTTATTTCATTTTTAAAAATTGATAATGATTCATCATAAAATTTACAGTTTATAGACTACCTTCACGTGCATTACTCTCTCCAATCCCTGGAAGGATGGTGGAGCTGAGGCTCTGGGCAATTGGGTTATTTAATCCCGAGTCTCTGAACTGGTGAATGGTTCAGATTCAAATCCGTGTTTTCAGACCCCAGATGTGTCGCTCCAGCTGTCACACTGAGGAGAGGGGAGCCCAAGGTCAAAGTGCACAGGCTTTGGAGTCGTTAGAATCTTAATTTGATTGTATCACTACCACTTACTATAGGTCGTTGTGGGCAAATTTCTTGATTTCATGGAAACTCAGTTTCCCTCTCTGTAAAAATGAGAAGATGGTGCCTTCTCTAGACTTGCTGTGCAGATTGGAAACCAATCAGATCCCATGCAGGAAAGGAGCTATCCCAGCTCCATGTCCATGATAGTTACGCAAAGACAGTTTCTTCCTCCATTTCTTTGTCATTGATAATGTGCCAGGCATGGGGCGAAACTGTCATTTTTAACCATATGAGTGTTTTCATCAATGAAAGCCTGTGTTAGAGTTTCATTCCAGTTGCACCAAGAAATCCTGTAATCCATAAGATTCCATTCCCAGCCACTCATGATGATTAATGCACTTCTTAGAAAAGGAGGAGGGGTGAAGGAAGAGGGGAATGAAGGAAATAAAGGGTAGAGAAAGAAAAGCCAACTTTCTCTAGCCTTGGAGATCATGTAGAATTCATTAGCAGCTGGAGCAGCAAGGGGAAAGGTTCCCTAACAATGACTTCATCCCTTTGCTCCTGTGAACTAGGTGTTCTAGATAAAAATAGAGGAAAGACAAGAACATGTGTTCAGTGGGTAAATGGCGCGCTGCGTTATACCATCCTAGTGAGTTTTTCTAATTTATTCAGAATTAACATTTTGATTGTGAAACAACTGCTTGGTTTAGGGGATCTTTGGATGAGACTGTGTGCTCCCAGCACTTTATTTCCATATGGTGCTAAGATTTTAAGGTAAAATGCTAACAAAAAAAGCAGGCAGATGATAAAGTTGCTAGAAACATGTCAGAGAGGTGCAAGACTTTTGCCTGTTTGCACAGTAGGGATTAGTTTGTACATTGCTAATTTTATGGTCAGTCCAGGATCGAGGAATGCAAATGATTGACATTTCTTAGATATTTGACTTTTTAAATGACATAGTAAGTTTCAAAGGGAGCTCCACTGTAAAGGTGAATCCTGTTGGTGGTATAAAGTACAATTTATTAGTAGGTCAAGTGACTCTAGCTCTAAAATATATCCAAATTTGCCTCTTGCTCTCCAAATCCAGCACTGCCGTACCATGTCAGCCACCTTTGTTTCTCCAGTGGATTATAGCAGTGGGTTCCCAACTTGTCTCTCTGTGGCTGCTCTGTCGGCCTCGTAATCTATTTTCTACCCAGCAGTTGGAGCTGTGATTTAAAGCATAAATCAGATCTCCTTACTTCTCTGCTTTTGAATCTTCCAATGGCTTTCCATTTTACCTACTGCACTTACAATAAAGTTTAAATTTACTGTCATGATCTACAAGTCCTGGTAGAATCTGACCCTTTTATATCTATGACTTCGTCTCTCCCTGCTCCCACCCTAACTCCATACATTCCTCTCTCTCTGTCTGTCTTTCTGATGTTAGAATCTGCCAGACTTTCTTCTGGCTTGGCTCACACATTTGCATTTTGTATTCACTTTGTCTGAATGAGTGGCTCCATCTTGGCACAAAGGTCTCAGTCCAAATGTCACCTATTCAGCTAGATCTTCCCTTTCTGCCTCGTACGAGGAACTTTATTCGAAGAAGCCTAAATGAAGTTATGTTACTCATTCCTTCAGTTGTTTATTATCTGTCTCCTCCCTCAACTGCAATGCAAGCTCCATGAGAGCAAGGACAGTGTTTGTTTTTGCTATTTGCTATTTCCATGCCTGGTATTTAGAAGGTACTCAAGACTCTTTGCTGAATGAATGAATGAATGATACAACTTAGACTGCAAGGACCCATGAGTGAATGAATGACTACAGCCAGATTGTAGGATCCTCAGATCAGGAACCGGGCCTTGTTCTTGTTTCCTCTATACTGCTCTGGAGGGAAATATCTGTTGAATCAGACCGAACCAAAACATTTATTTTCCTGTTCAGTGAAAAAAAAAGTTCCTTATGTAGGATGAAATTTAAAAATGTGTTTTTATAATGCTCGTCTGCGAGAAAACATGCTTTTTGTTGACCAACCATCCCAGTTTGCTTTGCACTGAGGGATTTCCCAGGGTGTAGGACCAGTAGGTAACTCTATATGCTTTCTCCAACTTTGGAATCAGAAAGAGCTAATGGATCAGTTAGGAAGTGTATTTCGTGGCTAGCAGTAGAGCCAGAAATAACAGTATTTTAAACTAAAAGAGTTGATTCTTTCACATAAAACAAGTTTAAAAGTAGGCACAGCAGGGCTGTATGGCAGCCCCAAGGTCATCAGTGATCCAGGTTCCCTGTATCCTTGGTGTTCACCATCCTTAATGTATGACTTGCATCCTCAATGTGGCTGCTGCAGCTCCTTCAGCCATGGCATCTGCATTCCAGGCAGATACCTAGGGCGTAAAGAGGGGGCAAGAAAGGCATTTGCCAGCTGTTTGTTTTGCTCTTAAGGAGATTTTTATGTATGTTTCATCTAAAGTCTTCTGTTTGTGTTTCACAGGCTCCCTGTAGCTAAAGGGGAAGCTGAATAATATGAGATAATCCTTTAGCCTGGCACATTGCCTCCTTTCTGAATAATTCTTAGTAACAAGTTCTATTACTAAGAAAGAGAGACTGGGTGATGAGTAATAGACACTCAGCACCTTCTGCCATATCTGGATTCACCACTCATTAACTTAGTGACCTCTTAAGGGTTGTTTCCTTTCTCTGTGCCCATCTTACAATCTACATTATGGTTATAAAAACAACAATAATAGTATTAGCTACTTATCTATTGACTTCCGCTATTTGTCAGGCATTCTACACACATGGTGGTCAACCTCACAATAATTCTGCAAAGGGGTGTGTTATTATCCTCATTTAGAAGAGAAGAGTGAGCTTTAGCTGGTGGAGGTAAAGCCGGAATTTAAATGATTCCGTAAAGAAAATATCTTTGAGTTTTCTGTAATAAAAACAACATGTCCATGGTAGATGTGTATAGGAAGTGGTTTGAGGCATCCCAAAGCCACCTAAATCTGAGGAATACTCCTCTCCCTGACTTCTTCTGGTGTTGAAGAACTGTCTCTGCCATGGGCCACTTCTGTTTTGTCTTTATTTGGTTCTGCCCCAGTGGAGAGCTGGAAGATCTGGCCATGATTTTTGAAATGCCATGTGAAGCCAGTGATGAAGTCATTTCTCACTCTGTTCTCTTTCAAGGTAATAGGGGTGAAAAAAATCTCCTGTGAGTTGGTCCAAGGAGGTGAAAATTCCCTAGTTCTGGGGGCAGGAGGAGCTGCACATCTTTCCTGACGTTTGGCAGTAAACATTCTAGGAAGCGCAGTTCGTACCTTTGGCATTCATGTCTTCGTGAGCCCAGAGGACAGAAAACAGTTCTCACATTGCTCCCGGTTAAAGTGAGTCAAGTTGTTTTGAAAATTTGTGAAATTTTAGAGTATCTTCTTTTCTGAAACCTTCTGCAGGTATCATTCTCCCTAATAATGCCTTGTAAATAGCATGTGTCTGATCTCTACAAGTTCCCTAGGCTCTCCTCTCATCCCAAAGCCTTTATAAGAGATTTTCCCCCAGACACATTGAATGCCTCTTCAGAGAGTGAGGACTGTGTTTATTTCCAGGGAGGAATAAATAAGAAGAAATCAGGGAAAATATTCACATCCTCAGGCCTTGCAGGAGGCTGGTGGGAAATAAATTCAGGACAATTGGTTTCAGTTAGATCACGCATAGCCTGTTTGGGAATCCACTTTGGAGGAAATTGGATAGAATCAAGAAACCAAAGCAACAATTCCTTTATCTTTCCATTGATCCCTGTTTTCCTTTCTTGAAACTTTCTTGGTTTGGAAAAAAATGTTGGTGACATGTAATCTTTGTGGGTATAGTTTCATACGAAAATATTAGAGGATTGAGTGGGAAAAACCAGGAAATGAAAGGTCTCAGGATATATTACTAATTGAGAATCGTAACAATTATAATTAGAGTTAATGCTTGTCAAGGGCTTACTGTGTGTCTGACATTGTGCTGAGAACTTTAAATGTATTCTCTCATTTAATTCTCCCAATAATCAAAATAACAATACGGAGTGGACAGTGACATCATTTCTCTTTCATAGGTGAGGGTTTCGAACTCCTGACCTTGAGCCAGCCTCCCACCTCGGCCTCCCAGAGTGCTAGGATTACAGGCGTGAGCCACCGCACCCGGCCTCATAAGTGAGGGAATGGAGGCCCAAAGTGGCTCGCTATCTTGTCCCAAGTTACTCCTTTAGCAAGTGGTTGAGATTGGATTTGGATCCACTTCCGTCTGCCAGGAAATTTCAGCGTATTAGTCTGCTATGGCTGCCATAACAAAATATCTCAGACTGGGTTGCCTAAAATAGAAATTTATTTTCTCACAGTTCTGGAGGCTGGGAGTTCAAGATCGAAGTGCCAGCATGGTGAGTTTCTCCTGAGGCCTCTCTCCGTGTCTTACAGATTGTCACTGTTTTGCTGTGTCCTCACAGAGTCCCTCTCTGTATGTGTACAGTCCTGGTGTCTCCTCTTACGAGGACGCCAGTCCAGTTGAATTAGGGCCACACCCTAATTACCTCCTTAAAGGTCCTATCTCTAAATGCAGTCACTTTCAGAGTTGGGGTTTCAACATATGAACTTTGGGAGGGACACAATTCAGTCCTTAACAAGAGCTAATGAAATTAACCAGTATACTGAGTTCTTGCTCTGACAATAGTACTTCAGTTAAAATCATTATAACTTGTCTGGCCCTGTCTTTCTTGTGGATTAAAAAAAAAATAAAGAAAAAGATTTGGTTATTTAGTTTTTAAAGACCTCACCCACTCTAAAAAAGTTATAATTATGAAATAAATGCTCTATAATTCATTGAAAAATTCCATCATTATTTGTGTAAAATTAAAATGAGGTCATTTCATACAACCTGCTGTGAAGGTGGGGAAGTCTAGAGAGTTCTTCCAGGGGCCACATTAGTTCTTCCCTCTATAATTTCCATTTTCCGTTAGTATTACTGGTCCTCTTTTTTTTCAAACACAAAAGAATGTAATTTTTCTGTTTGCTTCTTATTACTTTATCCCACAAACAGTTATTGCTTATTTGATGTGTGCCAGACGTTCTTTTTTCAA
The DNA here is from genome assembly GCA_963574885.1 of Lepilemur ruficaudatus. Classification (NCBI taxonomy): domain Eukaryota; kingdom Metazoa; phylum Chordata; class Mammalia; order Primates; family Lepilemuridae; genus Lepilemur; species Lepilemur ruficaudatus. The sequence continues at coordinate 6,580 of CAUYRT010026613.1, forward strand.
GCTTAAATTCATTAAATGCTTCTTATGTGTTAGACACTGTCCGAAGGCCAATACATTCATTGTATCTGATTCCATCTTTCAGTAAGCCTATAAGGTTGTGCAGATAGGGAAATTGAACCTTTCTGTGGTTAAATAATTGGCTTAAGGTCAATCAACTAAAAGGGGTGGAGCTTGGATTTGACTTTAGCTCTCTCTGATTCCCCGGAGTGGGTCCTTAATCCTTAAACTACCGCGATGAGCTGTTCCTTGTTATTTGAATTGTTCCTTGCTCTTGTGGTTTTGATTTTTGTTCGCCTCTCCTCGAAATCTGGGCCTCTCTCTTTCTCCTCACCTCTGTCTCCTGGTTCATGGCATCTTGCGCATCGCACACAATATGAAAGGGGCAGATTTGCGTCTGTTTTTACCCTTAAGTTTAATTGCACTGCCTCTTTGAACCTCTTGCTGATTAAATAGTGGCAAATGCAGACATAAATTGTCAGATTTACAGGAGAAAACAGGTCGAGAAGTGCACTTGTGTATTGAAGGATGCTTTCTCTTTTCACTGGCATTACCTGGACTTTTTTTGTATGCAATTGCTTTGTGCCTTCCATTATTTTTAATTTCAGCTTACAATTAGAGCTTGCAAATTGAATTGCTTTCTCTGAGGAGCTGTGATTTCTCTATTTGGCAAGTGCCGGGCAACCCCTTCCAGCCCCTCACCCCCCTGCCAACTTGCTCAGCTGAAATTAACATGGTTGATTTTGTTCTCTTGTACTGCAATCAGGTCTGATCAGTAGAATCATGATCGCACTTAGTAATTGCTTCCACAGAGTCTGCAGGGAGAGCAGATATGAGTGGTGCTCGGCCTGGTGAGCAGGAGAATAGAGGTGCTCCAGGAAAAGTTCAAGGGAGCTTTAGGCAATGATCTTGGGGATTCAAGAGAGCTGTCCCTCTTCACTTGCACTCAGAAGTCTTGTGGCGTTTACAAAAGCCACTCAGGGCCCTGCTGTTGGAAGTTTCCTCTTCAGAATCAGGATAAATTCAGAGATGTGGTTATTTGTTAGCATTCACCGGTGCTGCCAAGGCAGGCATGTTAACCCTGGATATTCTAGCTCAACAGTGGCTCAGTTTTGATTATTTTTATTAGTGAAAATCTTAATATCTAGTCAGCTCTTCAATTCTTCAGTCTCAGGTTTCATCTCAAAAAAGTAGGAGTGATTTTAGTTCCACAAATGAAAGGGGGATTAGTCTTATATCAAGAGACCCCCGGGTGCAAAATGAGAGCCACGGTAGCAGTACAGGTGGTGAATGGGTAGGTCACTTGGATGTATTTAGGGATCCAGACTAGATGACCTATAGCTTCCTTTCTAACCCTGAGATGAATGATGCCCTTTCACTCCTGGCCTCACCTCTCACTATCCCCTATGTAGTAGCAGCTGGAATCTCTGTAATATTTATGAACATGGTGGTCTCCCAATACCTCACTCTCTTTTGTGTCTCTGTGCCTTTGTACCTCCTATTCCTTAAACCTGAAAAACTGTTTTCTCTGGTCTTCTGCATGGTTGACTCCTACCTGTTTTTCAGAATACAACCCAAGCATTGCTTCCTCTCTACATACCAACTCCCATCCGTAGGATTGAGTTAGGGGTTCTACTCTGCTCCTGATGCCTTCCTGTCACACTGTATTATAACTGTTGTCTGGCTTGTCCTTTTCCCCTCATTGACAATGCCACTGTCTTTTATTGAATAACATGTTAAAGACATAAATAGGAATCTAAAACATGTTGAACAGATGAATGAAACAAAATGGTAATTAACAACTTTTTGTGTAGAAAATTATAGATTTTTAAAACAATACTTTGAACAACATCTTCAGTTTCAACAAGACTTTTTTTTTAAGCTTTGTGGTACTCAGTTTTCTTTTGTGTGCACCTTTTCAGCTCTGCTCTTTCTAGGAATCCTGCATATTTTTCATGAACTGTTGTCAATGAACATGTGTATCCATTTGTAAGAAAGGGAGAAATACTGAGCTGAAGTCTAATATTCAATATAAAGAATTAATCACTGTGCAATGCTTATTTCTACTGATGAAACAGTTTGTATTTGTAATATTAATTACAATGGAGGGGAAAATCCCTTCACCCTTTGGTGAATGATTTGATGAGTGACATAGAGCCGCTGCCCTTTTATTTGCAAATTGGAAAGGTTTTTCTGGTAGTAAGGAGCCTTCAAGAGACCTCCTTTCCAACAGAGGGTGCTGCTACTCCACAAGCCATGATGGACCCCAACAGATGAAGACATCAAAAGGATTGTTCTAAGTGCATCACAGCCGGCTACTTGGAATAATGATTTATGTTCAGCTGTAGCCCAGTTTGAAAAATTTTAAACCAAGGGTGAAAAAGATCTACCTATTCATTTTGCAAACTCCAGCCTTGTTTCATGTTATGTTTCAGCACTTCTCTGATTATCAGTGGAAGCAGGACTTCATCTCAGAGAGCTATGTTTTGGGAGCCTCCCAAGTTGCTCCTGCATGATGTATGAGTACCTGTGCTTTTCAAGGAACCAACATTTGCTGAGTGCATTTCTATTTCCTTTTCTCTTGCTAATAATTTTGGACTAGGTCAGCCTACTTGGCCTCTGGCTACATGAGAACAGTGAATAAGGAATGTAACATGATTAATAGATACAGTGAAGGGTCTAGAGATTTCGTTTTCTTAGAGACTGAACGCTGAGCTGTGGAAGGACTTCAGCGTCCCTCTCTCACCTGCCTAGTGTTGCTCACGGTGTGTTTCCTTAGCCTTCACTGCCCTCCCCTGCTGTTTCTCTGCCTTCTAAATCCTTACCATCCTTTAAAGGCCAGCTTAAACTCCCACGTAGAATCGAATACTCATTCCCATACTCCCTCGGTTCTTCTCTTGCAACTGTTGATGGCATTTGCATTATTTTATCTTATATAATTATTAGGGGTTATTTTTTTTTTTTTTTTACATATTTTTCCCTCCTTTAGGACTGAAAATACTCAATTATGTCTTGGTCATTCTTGTATCTCCCACCTGCCAGCACCAAGAGCCTGCACCTTAAAGGTGTCCAGTAAACGTTTATTGATTTGAAATGGGTGTTTCTGAAAGCTGTGCTACATACATGTCAATACTGTACTCAGAATGACTAAACAATCGCAGGTCTATGGGCCTTTTAGAAATGCAGCTGTCTGTGTGTGCGGATAGCAATTGAAAGGGTAAAACGTAGGTGAAATGTGACTCATTTGTGGCCGGTACAGAGGTGGTGCTCCCATTTAGGAGTTGGTGTTTTGTAGACCATGTCATGTCTACATGCATGCAAAGATTTTACCTGCTAATATTTTTTCTGTTTTCATGATAAATTAGTGTTTAGATGGTTGCGGAAGAGGTGGAGCTGTGACATGTTGTGAACAGTGAGACTCGTCCTTCACATATTCTTCAAATCCTACTCGGTCCCCTGAAAGACCCACTGTTGCTATTCATCTAACAATATGGGTGTGTACCCCTCACATACACACACAGCATTTTTTCTTTTTTCAGTTTTTTAAAGTGTATATATTTAAGTGTACAACATGAGTTTTGATATACACATATACTTAGTGAGATGGTTACTGTAGTCAAGTATATTAACATATCCATCAGCTCACATGGTTGCCCCTTTTCCCCCCATGGCAAGAGCACATAAAATCTACTCTTTTAGCAAAAGTATTATGTTCAGGATTTTTCCTATTTTTTTCTTTAGACTTACGATTTTGATTGCCCATTTCATCTAATGACAGAAAACATAATTATAATAGCCCCCCTTATCCGAGCTTTCAGTTACCTGCCATATGAAAATATTTAATGGAAAATTTTAGAAATAAGCAATTCATTAAGTTTTCAATCACATGCCATTCAGAGTAGCATGATGAAATCCACTCCATCCTGCCTGGAGTGTGATCATCCCTTTGTCCAGAGTACCCACGTTGTACATGCTACCCACCCTTTACTGTGTAGGAAAAAACCATAGTATTTACAGGATTCCATGCTATCTATGGTTTCAGGCATCCATTGGGGGTCTTGAAATGTATCCCCTGCAGATAAGGAGGGATGGTAGAATCAATCCTAGCACAATTCTTATAAGTTTGAGTCCTGCCTATTCAGTTTCCTTTGCCTTTCCTTCTTCTCTGGGACTTACCTGCATGCTAGGAATTTCAGGAGTGTTGTGATTTCTGGGGAAAGGAGACAGCTGGATCTCCATGGTTTCTGTGTACTGTAGAATTTGCTAGGATGTTCATCATCCCACCCTGTTCCAGGGATAGCCCCCCTCTCTGGGCATCCAGTTAGGTGTTGGCAGTACCATTTGGTTCTTGGTCATGTTGTTCATGCCTTGGTCTGTTGCTCTGTCCAAAAGCTTTTCAGGTGTGTAGACTTCCTTCCTTTTTGCTCTGCAAACGAGAAACAATTCTTCAAGGATATAAGGAATTTGGTGGTGTTACCTTGGAGCTATTCTACCTCTGTTAGCCCCCACCCAATCCAGTCATCCCTGTTCAAGTTCCCTCAGGCCTTGATACAGAGTCAAAACTCCTTTGGAAGTGATCTCCGTCAAGGTTTAGAAGGAACGCAGGCACTGGGCAGTTGTGCTTTCAAGCCCTGTTGTTACCTGAGGTTTCTATTAATATTGCTCCATCCCCTTGAAGTTAACCTTCCTGGAGATGGCAGAGGGCATGGCTTCTTTTTGGCGGTTATGAGTAGTTTGTAGTACTCTTGTTTCCCTTCTTGCTTGTTCTCTTACTCAGGGAGAGGTATTTTCCCCTCCTTCTAGGATAGACAACAAACAAAAAGTGGTTTTGCAAGTGAATCTCAACTTTTAAAAATAGAAATGTCCAGAACTGGATGTCCTCTTCTGTCTCCAGTTCTGGAGTGACATCTTTTTCCTTAAAGGCAATGGAGAACCCAGGTCAGAGTTATAGGGTAAAAAGGAGTTTGGGTGAAAACATCCTCATTTACTATTCTCAGAATCATCTGTGTACACAAATACACATGTGTACACCTAGGTAGTGTTTTTATTGTTTGTTTCTGTCTGTTTGCTCTTTGCATAAATGGGATCCTACTTAGCCTATGGTTTGTGACATGCTGTGTTTTCTTTAGCACTGTGTGAACATATTTTAATTGCTGTATAGAAGTTTTTCATATGGAACATGATGTTTTTTATATTTATGAATATCAATCCTTTATTACAGTTGTTTAAATACTGTTTCCCTATATGTCACATGTCTAAAAAAATGATGATATTTTCATCATATAGGATTTTTAAAATAAATAATATGCGGTTTGGCTGGCATACCATAAACGTTTTTGTAACCCAAATCTTCCCCAAATTTACATAAGGAGGAATATAAGTCATGGCACCCAGTAGCTTCCTTTGTCCCCTGCATCTCTCACATGCACAAGCCCCTTCAGGTATGTATGCAGCACAGAGCAGAACCATCTAGAAGGCCTATTGTCATAAAAAACAACCAGAACAAAAGCTCGATTAACATAATTCAGCCTGCTTTCCTTGTGCAGAAATCAGCAAAAACCCTTTTATGTCTCCTGGAATAGTCATTTGGGAGTTGAAAAGCAGGGGCTCTCCTGCAGGGTGTTGAAACTGCCTTTTTCTCAGCTCTCATTCAGAATGCATTTGGGGACTTCAAAAAGGCATTTGGCTTGCCAAGTTCCAGTGGACATATCTGGAGACTTGTGTCTCTTCTTCCGTTTTCTTCTTTATGTTATGAAAAAATGGAAACACATACGAAAGTAGGGAAAACAGCGTAATGAACTTCGTGAACCGCTTGCCCAGCTTCAGCTCCTACCAGCATTCCCTCTTCCCTTCCGATGAACTATTCTGAAGCACCTTCCTGATATCATAGCATGTTATCCGTAACTATTTCAGCAAGTATCTCTAAAAGATCAGCACTTTGTTAAAGGTGACCAGAATGTCCTTATCCTACTTAAAAGATTTTAACAATTCTTTAATATTATCAAATATCTAATCTATGTTTAAATGTTACCAATTATCTTATAAATCCCTTTTTTAAAATCAATTGATTTGTTCAAATCAGGGTTTCAAACAAAATCCTCATATCGCAGGTAGTAGAAGTTTGTTAAGTTTCTTTTATTCTGTAATTTGTCCTTCCTCTCTTTTCTGGTAATTTATCTGGTGGAGCAACTAGATGGTTGTTCTGTAGAGTTTCTCACGTTCTGTATTTTGCTGCTCCTCCTGCATGACGTCTTTCACATGGTCCTCTGTGTGTCTTGTGGGTTGGAAGTTGGACGAGAGCAGCAGTTCTCCAGGCGTGTTCTGGTGCGCGTCCGGGCTCCTGAAGCACTTTGAAGGGATTCCCGAGAGCAAGACTATTTTTGCAATAATACTACAATGTAATTTGTCTTTTTCATTCTCATTCTTCCACAAGTGTTCCATGAGTTTTCTGGAATCTATTTTACATAAAGTTATTTTGATTTCAAAGGTTGCTTGTTGGTGTCTAGTGGCGGTGAGTATCATCAGTTCAGATGAGCAGCTATGTTATCATGAAAGCGAACTGACAAAATAGAATTCTGTAAATTAGCACAGCATAGCAGAAAGCCTTCCAGTTAATTAATGGGCTAAAGTGCTCCATTGTGTCCATCATCAATTTAGCTTTTGAGTAACCATGAAAGTAGAAAAAGAAATAAATATAAAAATTTCTAAAATATGTGCTTGTTCTTTAAAATAATTAATTTTAATTTCAGAGCATCATCTGTCTTTTATCTCAGTTGACATGTTGACTGTAATGGTCAGTTGTTCTATGAATCCTTTCTCTAACCTGATTCTAAGATTATAAACTCCATGTAAGAGATTTTAGTTTTCCTTCAATTCTTCTAAGACTTATTGGAAGCTGTGTCTTTATTCTATCCTCCATTTCTCAAATAATCAACTTCCATCCTAAATAATAGATGCTGGTCAAAGAGACATGTTTGTACAAAGGAATGACATCTTATGTGAGGATTATGTTAGAAAGCCTAGGCATAACATAAAAAAAGTGTCTACTCAGAGTTGATCTTGAAAAACACGTAGGAAGGTTCCATTTTGTAAAATGACTAATTGGCCCTTAATGAGTTGAGGATAGTCAATTATTTCCTCAGTTTTGGATCAAGTGACTATTTCTTTGAGTGCTACATAAAAATACTTGGCTTGAGCCTAGGGAGTATGTTATAAGAAAAATACATATCTTTAAATACTAGAATGATATTTTATTAATAGCAAGGTGCTCACACTGAGGTGAATAGAGGTGACAACAGATCTGTGTCTTCCCAATCGTTGAACAGAGGTGACAACAGATCTGTGTCTTCCCAATCGTGCATGCACTAGGGCATATACTCAGTGAGTGAGTCAGCTGAATTGTCCTCACTTTAAAGATTATTTCTCTCTCTCTCTGCCGAGTATGTACAAATTGAAGTCTCAACATGTACACGCACAGGTGATAAGAGTTAATTGAACTATGTGACCTTCTCTTTCTGCCTATGGCAAGAGAAGAATAGAAGAGGAGAAAGGACTTCTGGCTCAAACAAGATGATCTGATTCTCTTTCCTGCAAATGTAGAACTGGGAATAAAATCTGAGCCTGGAGTAGGGGGAGCTACAGCTAGGATGTGATGCAGCCTCAAGCCTGGGCCTGCACCTTGGACTCCCAGTGGCTTCCTAGTTCTTGGTCCAAGCCTTTCACAAAGCACAGAAAGATTTTTCCCCTTGACTTGGTAACACTGGACACCTGTCTGTTTTTCTTATAAATCTTCCACCCTCACCCCACCTCTTTCCCACCCTCAATATGGCTTAAACTAACTTGAAGCAGGTTTCTGTTACATCCAAAAGGCAAAGATTAATATAGTTCCATACTTTGAACAAACACAACCAGTTACAGTTATAATGGTATGAGTATTTCCCAGTAAAACTGTTATTTTGAAATTTAAAATTAATATCCTTCAAAATTTAGAGTAAATAGAAATAGTACAAGGTGGAAAAAACCATACTGAGCTTATGAAGGCCTTGCATTCATCTAGAGTTTGTGTTATTTCTTGTGACGGATAATTTCTTCTCTGCACATAGCCCCGCCTCTTCAATTGGCTATGACAGCTTCCTTTTTATTAATACCTTATGCTTAGACTTTCCATGTGCTTTTCTGGCTTTTCCTGGTTCCAAAATTTTGGGATTTGTTTTACTTTTTTACAAAACTTAAGTCGTGGTATATTTTCCTTCTTCATTGGTAGTTTTCCATTTTCCTTAATAAAGTTCTCCCTACCCTTGGTGAGTAAAACCTAATCCTAAGCAACTTTGTTAATTGCCAGGGAGTATTGCTAAGGCTTAGTGTGTGGTTTTATTTTCACAAACAAGGCTGTTGATCATGGTGGAAGAAAGTTGTGACTCAGGGATACTGGCAAGAGGGATAATTCATTAATAAAAGCTGTCTTACGGTGATGGAAAGAAAGAAAAGATTAGATAATAGATAGAAAAGAGAAGGACTAAAGTCCAGCCACTTGTTAACTGCTTCCCTCCAAAGCTTCACGAGGAAACTGGGTGCTGCTGTTCTCCCATTATAAATGCAGGCAACAGAACAGAATACTTTTTAAAGGGATGAAAGGCAGTGACTCACCTAAGTCGACGTGCTTAGTTAAAAAACAGCCGCCTAAGAAGCAGTATGGCACAGTGGTTAATTCTGAGTCATCCAGACTATGCCTCTTAGTGACTGGAGGACATTAGTTATTTCCCTTCGCTGCACCTCCATCATTTTATCTCTGAAATGGGCTAACTTGCCTCGGCTTCCATGAGACAGTGCACATTGTAACAAAGCACTCGGCACAGTCATTTTTCAACCTTTAATAATTATGACCAAATTTTAATCTACCAATTCCAGATAGCTGCTGCCTTGCACATCGTAACTGTGGCTTGGTGATTTGATGATAATAGCAGGAAGGTGTGGGGTGCGTGCCGCCTTCTCGGTGGATCTTGCAGAAGAAGGAAGGGGTCGAATTATAAGGCCCATGACTGGTTTTACAAATTACCTTCCCTTTCATTTTCATCTTTATCCAAATGAAGTTATGACAGTGAACAACTTTCTCATACAACTCTCTTTCTCCAAAAATGGGTCACCTTTCCACCCCACTTAACCTTCTGTTGGAAATAGAGCTTGGAGATATTTCACGGTTGTAACCACGGCAGTGATGAGGTGGAAGACTTTTAGGAAGACATCAAATGGCTTTTCATATTTCATATGACCTCCTGGGAGGCGGAGGCTAGGAGTCCCTGGCAAGGCTAATTCATTACCTGCAAACCTGTTTTTCATGCCAAGCTGGGGCTCGCAGAGGACCAGGACAGACTGCTCTCTGAATTATGCTGTCTCTTCAGGGCATTGCTGTCTCTCTTTTATCTCTGAAGTTCTTCTGCATCACTTTTCTGGGCCACTTGCCCACGTACTTTGGTCTGGATAGATTTGTTCTTTTAATTTCACATGTACACCTGAGAGGAATGGAACTTGGGATTTTTTTTCTTGGTTGGCAAAGAAATCAGCTCTAGAGTCATCCGTGGAAGATAACGCCTGTGGTTGAAACCAGCATTCTGGAGGTCATCTCCAGCATCAAATAATAACTAGAACTTTCCACCCTCTATTAAGAAGTTTATTGATGATAACTTGTGTTAACTTGAAGAAATTTATAGTGTTCACCTTTACAGTAGCATTTTCCAGGAACGTAGGAATTTGGTGATGTTAATTTTATTATAATTTCTGACTCAAAATCCATACTGCATACTCTACTGACTTACTGCCCACCCATCCGGAGTCAGTCTAAAAATCAGAAATCAGCCACTCTACAGTGGTATCCTTTAGATTTTTGGTAATATAGATTTTTAAAAAAAACTAAATAAAATTCTCAAAGGAAAGGCATAATTTTTTCCCACACTTCTTCTTGAACTGCTATTAAACTATTTGATGTCTTCCTGAGTTTGGCTTTGTGCTCAATAAGAGTTTCCATTTTTCCTAATCATCTTTGTAGATGTGGATGCTTCGAAAAGCATGTATTTGACAATATGAAGTATTAAATTATTGAGGTGTGGAAAAAGTCACATTTATTGATTTGTACCATTCTTAGTGAGAACAGCAGCTAGCATTCTGTGACTCTTTACCGTGCCCCAATGTCTGGGCCATGTGTGTGCTCTGTGTGCATGTGTGTATATGCATGTATGCGTGTGTGAGTGCATGTGCATGAGTGTAATCCCATAGAATTCTTAAAACAGCCTAGAAAGTTGGCTATAATCATTACCTCCCTTTTGCAGATGAGGAAACAAAAAATTCAGAGTGGGCCGGGCGCGGTGGCTCACGCCTGTAATCCTAGCACTCTGGGAGGCTGAGGCAAGCGGATCGTTTGAGCTCAGGAGTTCGAGACTAGCCTGAGCAAGAGCGAGAACCCCCCACCAAAAAAATAGAAAGAAATTAACTAAAATATGTGTGTGTATATATATATATATATATATATATAATTAGCCAGGCATGGTGGCACATGCCTGTAGTCCCAGCTACTTGGGAGGCTGAGGCAGGAGGATGGCTTGAGTCAGGGAGTTTGAAGTTGCTGTGAGCTAGGGTGACACCACGGCACTCCAGGCCAGGCAACAGAGTGAGAAGTGAGACTCTGTTTCAAAAAAAAAAAAAAAAAAATCTCAGAGTGATTAACTAATTTCCCCAATGTCACATACCTGGTAAGCAGCAGAACTCAAAATTATATCTGTCAGACACCCAAGTCTTGATTTTGATTCCAGCTTTGCTCCCTTACTGATACTCTTCATTTTGCTTCATGACACAGTTATTTGGGGAGAGATTTAGCTCGCTCTAGTGGATTAAAGATACTCCAAATTCTTTGACACTCTTCCCATTGAGAGATGGGTTCTATTTCCCCATTTCTTCCACTCTGCACTTGCCTGTGACGACTGTGACAACAGAGTCTAACGGAAGAGATGGTGGGGCATTCTGGGCCTTGCCTTTAAAGGGACTGGCAGCTTCTACTTTGAAGTTAAGAGCTCCGAGCCAGTGTGTATGAAGTCCAAGTACCCTGAGGCTACCTGCTGTGAGGAAGCTCAAACCAGCCAGTGGAAACACAGTATGGAGAGCGGGGAAGCTGCCCAGCCAGCCCCAGCTCTTCCAGCCCTCAGTTGTTCAAGCCAATTTAGTTCAGGCCCCAGACTTCACGGAGCAAAAACTAGCTCATCCTCACGATGGACTGTCCTGATTATTGCCTAGTAGAATTATGCAATATAATAATAATAAATTGTATCAAGACACTAACTGTTGGAGTAGCTTGTTATGGAGGGGGAGATAACCAAACATCCACCCGGATGAGTGGTATGATCTTTGAAAACAGAGATGCTGTCTCATTCACCTTTGTATTTCTAGCATTCATGTAGTTGGAATTCAATTAATTGTAATTGATTGAATGAATACATGGAATGAAACTATTAGGGAGACAAGTATACTAGTCTTATGGAGCTTCTGTTCCAGATGGAGTCAAGGGAGACAATCCGGAAATAAATACTTTAGGAGGTGGTGAACGCATCTGTGTTCTCTGTGTACATACACCTGTGGGTAATGGCCGTATCACATCTCAGGGCCTGAAAAGAGGATGGTGCGGAGCAAAGAAAGTCTGGGTGGAAAACATGTTGGTTACGATTATCACTCAACAAAAACCAGCCCCAGAACATGGACATTTTTTTTGCACTGCCAAGCCCTTGAAAGTGTAGTCCCCTCTGTATGGAATGTTCTTTGCTATTGAAAGCCCTCTCATCTTTTTTTTGCCAAGTTAAGGAAAGAACTAAGGAAGGAGAGGACTGTGCCTCCTTAGCTTTATTTATGTAAGCCCTGGCATACAGTATGTATTCAGTAAATAATTGATGAATGCATGAGTGAGTGAATTAATTAATGCATGGCTAGCATAGCATAATTTTTAGTATTTTTGGTCAGGAACAAGTTAATTTTTATCATAAAATCTCCCCTATTAGATTCCTAAAGGCAAATATATTTCTTCAAGTAGTGGGTAGTCCTCATTAACAATCTGGGCATTGTATTACATTATTTTTGTAGTGTACAAAAAGGACCAAATTAGTCAGTTTTGTAAAAATAATCAGCAGAGCATGTCCTCTAGTCCTGTACATTTAATTGAATGTTTTGATAGTAACCAGATTCTCCTAGTATGAAAGCTGCTCCTGGGAAGCACCTTGGAAATTTTTAGAGGCTAATGTTCATTTTGTTTTTCTCTCTTGCTAGCTCTGTACATAACCTGTAACTATTTAAGTTCACCAACTGAAAGATTAGTGGCTAAAAATGCTAATTTTTAATAATGAAAGTGCCCAATTTATATTCAGGAAACAATTTATGCAGTAAGACACACACACACACACACACACACACACACACACACGCTGTCAAACTCATGCACCTTTGCCTATTTAGATATAATCAAAATAAAGAATTTGCAAAAACACATTTTTATCACACTTGCCTGTGGGCTTTTTACTGATAACAGCTGAACGAACTTAAAACTTTGCTTTCTCATGTAAGTTTCTGGAAAGATATTGATTAATTAGGAGACCCGTAATGGTGTTAACTATGCTATTTTTGTCTGAGTAGCAATTTTGATACATAGTGTGAGATGTAGAGTATGTAAAAAAAGGCATCAGATATGTTGTCTTTGCATTGAAATGGAAATAGATTCTGTTTATATCATTCCATTATGTCAGACAGCAGAAGACAGATGTATTAATAGACACCCCAAATGCCACTCCTCCCTTTTAAATATCATAACTGGCAGCAGGGCAAATTTTAGTGAACGTACAAAGCTTCTTCCTGATTTAATGGAAGAAAATGACCTTGGATGAGTTGACACAGTCACGAAAATTAATGATTCTAATTCAATACATTTGAAAAATGAAGTCAGAGACTTTAAACTTGGACATT
>CAUYRT010026615.1:0-42138 GCA_963574885.1 Lepilemur ruficaudatus
TTTCTTTCTTTCTATTTATAGTAGAGACGGGGTCTCACTCTTGCTCAGGCTGGTTTCGAACTCCTGACCTTGAGCGATCCGCCCGCCTCGGCCTCCCAGAGTGCTAGGATTACAGGCGTGAGCCACCGCGCCCGGCCTATATGCTATTTTAATTATCCATGCCTCTACTGCCTGCCATTGTTTGGAGGGGAAAAAAAGGGTAGTTGTGTCATCTGTTTTTTAAAAAAAAGTGTGTGTGTGTGTGTGTGTGTGTGTGATATCACATATATACATATATAAGTTCCAAAATATGTGCATATATATTTATACACACACAAACATATATCTAGGAATACCCCTTCACACACATATATCTAGGAATACCCCTTCACAGTTTGTTTATATATATATATATATATATATATATGTAAGTGTGTGTGTATATATATAAACTGTGAAGGGGTGTTTTTGTTCACATGATGAGAAAACACTGTAGTCCAGAGTACATGTGAGAGATGAAGTTCAGTCTGGCTGCTCCTGACTCCAGGCCTCCCCCTGTGACTCCTGAATGCTACATTTCCTCCAGATGTTTCATCTATATGCTGTCTGACATCTGGTGTTTTCCAGTTATGTTTATAATGCCCAGATGTTTTGTGTCAAGTAGACAAGGCTGGTTGTTAATTACTTAAATCTTAGCATTTTCCTCTAGTTGGTGCAATGGCAGCCCGAAAATATTTCAGAGGTGCTAAAAAGTGCCTTAAAATAAGAAAGATTGATATGGTATTTAATAAGCATTCCCAAATTTCCAGATTCGTCTTTGACCGACTCTACAAATGTGATATCTTTTTCCCCTGTTATTTTTAAGACAACCAAACTGGTTTCAAGAGTTGCCTCACCTCTAGTCTAGTATCCTGGGCTTGTTACTTGTTTCTGTACTTACTGAGAGATGTGTCAAAACCAATAAACGATTTTTGGGGAAGGGTGCTATTTCCTATATAAACTAGCAATTCATTTAGTAGCACTTAACAACCCTGACTACTTCCCCAGCTTTCAGAGTGCTAGGGTGCTAGGGTCCAGAAAGGCAGGAATATTCACCTGCCAAGATTTAGATGTGTAAACAAATCCACCCCAGACCTCTTTACCCCTTGAACTCACCTTGTTTATTGTTTGGCTTTCTAATAGATGGGAGGTTGCAGGTGGACAGGTGCAGAGAACTGATAGCCTTGGCAGCCACGTGGGCCACCAAAATTCCCAAGAAACAATCTTCTGCTCACATTGATGCCTACCTCTCCTAGCAGCATAGCTCTAGAAAGGTCCTTTGTCCTGACTGACCCAGTATCAACAGCACCCTTCCCAGGCATGGAACAAGCCAGTAGGAAGGAGGAGCTCAACACTCCCTCTAGTGTTGACTCCAAGTCATAGGCCTTCCAAATAAGCTCTTTTGTGGTGTGTTTATTATTCAACGCGACTCCGCTCTGAGAACCTTCCAAGGGCCAAACCTTTAAGGATCCCAGATATAAGCGGATCTGTGTAGATTTTCTTGTATCTCTAGGCTGGTCCGTATTCCCCAGGCATTTTTTTTGATTTTCAAAGCACCAAGTCCTCCCCGGCAAAACTATTATCGTCTTGCAACACATTCTTTTGTGATTATTTGAGTAATGTTTCTCTCCTTCCACCAGAATGAATGAGTCCTGGGAACATGTCTGTTTTTAACTATTGTATTCCTAAAACCTGGTACCTAGTAGGTCCTCAATAGGATTTGTTGAATAAATGAATGAACTCATCTAATTTATCAGATCATCAAAACCTACTGAATAATGCCCATTATTACACACTTTTCTATATTGTTGCATTTTTAGCTATTATATGCAGGATAATTTTATATATTAAGAAAAATTAAAAGAGTGAACTTTCAGGCACTCTTTTTATTGCATTGATTATTTTATTCTTGGCAAAAGTCCTATGAAAATATATGTCATTATTGCTCCTTTTTACAGATAGCGAAACTGAGGCTTCATAGACTTCTAGAGCTATTTAGTAAGAGCTGCGATTTGACCTTAAGGCTGCCTGGTTTTAAAGATTGTAGGCTTAACCACTAGGTGATACTTTCTATTCCAAAAACCTACATGTAAGTCCTACCTCAAAAATCCTCAATGAAGATTAAATGTAATAATATACGTAAAGGGCTTAGCACAATGCCTGGCCCATAGTAAGTACTGAACCAATATTATTGAACTAGTTATTTATTAATCATAATACTACTGCTAATGCTACTAATTTATTTTAAACACTTATTAACTTACTAATGTTACTATGAACTTTTTTTGAAAGGTTTGTGCTACTTATAATGAAAATGTTAAGTAGGATCGATTGGAAATTAAATCAGGTTTTGAGGAGTATTTTTAACATATTATTTACAATAGCAATGCAGAAAGACTTTTCATCCACTCTGAGTTCACCAAACAGCCAGGAATACCTCCCTCTTGCACCAAGATTATAAAATCAATTGTCTAGGACTGAAATAAAGGGAGAGATGCAGAGGATCTTTTTAAAAAGTCTTCTTTTCACAAGAAAAGTTAAAAACAAGAAATAGGAGTTCTCTGTTCTGCAACTGAGCAACCGTAAATCAACCGGTAAAATCCTCTGGGAACAGTCTGGAAAGGAAGAAGAACAGTATGTCAATCACAATCAAACTTAAAAAAGGGGAAAAGATATGAAATCCTACATTGATTCCCAAGCATCAACCAGATTCTTCATGCATAAAACAAGATGATTGATTATTGCCCAGCCCTTGTAACAGAAGAACATCAGCATCTACTACACCTCTCTTTTTATAAAGTCCTGATTACCGGACAGTACGGCAATAGTGCCTCTTACAGTGGTAACATAAAACCACCCAGGCAGTGTGGAGATGAGAAGGATGTAAACCACAGGAGGGGCAGAGAA
The DNA here is from genome assembly GCA_963574885.1 of Lepilemur ruficaudatus. NCBI lineage: Eukaryota > Metazoa > Chordata > Mammalia > Primates > Lepilemuridae > Lepilemur > Lepilemur ruficaudatus. The sequence continues at coordinate 2,926 of CAUYRT010026615.1, forward strand.
CAGATAGATCTCCTTTGGATGGTCTTGCCCTGCTGCCTTTAACCCTACAATTACCAGTTGGTAAACTCTTATACAATGTTATATACATAAATATAAGTTTTTAACAAAACTGGGACCATTTTGTATACTGCTTCATTCATTCCTTCATTCATTCTCTTATGCAACAAATGTTGGTGGCATCTTTTCTGACAAGACCCAGCAACAAGCTAGATAGACCTTCCCTGCACTCACAGCAGGTGGTTTTCAGAGTCAGACAGCCCTGGGTTTGAATTCTGGCTCTGCCACTTTCTGTGTGTTACCTTATAACTCTGGGCCTCAGTTTCCTCACCTTTAAAGTGGGCATTAAAAATATTGTCTAACATGATTATTGTCAGGATAATTTTATATAAAGCCTCTCACCCATCCATAGTGGCACTCAAAACATGATGGCTATTAGTGTTTTCCACTTAACACAATTCCAGTTATACAACAGATAATAACACATGGATTTGCTAAGTGAACAAATGAAGCACATTGCCATCCAGGAGTCTTTAACGATTGCCAAATCTGTCTAAATGTTCGAAATCATGGTGGCATGGTGGTTAAGAGCTTGAACTCAGTGGTCAGGTTTCCTGGGTTTGAATCCTGCAGCATCGCCGATTGTCTGTGGAGTCTCAGACAAGTTGTTCAACTATTCCCCGTGTTTGTTTGCCATCTGCAAACAGGGTGATGTAGCATTTCTTACATGGATGTTGTAGGAACAATTAGATGAACAATTAGTCCTTAGCTTTGTTCCTTGGACATAGTAAGCATTCAATAAATATTGCTATTATGATTTATTTTATAGAAATACGGATAGGATATCACAAAGCTTTCCTTTGTTTGTTTTTTCAAAATGTCTTCGCTGCTTCTGATTCTATGGGATCTTAGAATTTTCCAAGAGGTAAACAAAACAGTTACATAAACTAATCAATTTCTTTCTGGAACTCACGTTTTCTTTCACTGTTTTATCTCTCTGTTTGTTTCTGTAGGACTTCATCGTCACTGTGGTCTTTTCGTTCTTGTGGTTGGTCGGTTCATCGGCTTGGGCAAAGGGGCTGTCTGACGTCAAAGTCGCAACAGATCCCAAGGAAGTCTTGTTACTGATGTCAGCTTGCAAACAGCCGTCCAACAAGTGCATGGCTGTCCACAGCCCTGTCATGTCCAGCCTGAACACTTCCGTGGTGAGTATGTCTCCATCTACGCTTTGCCTCCCACATCTGCTTGCCAGTCCAGTGAATAAGCAAAACATCTCAGAAGTCGTCTGGAAAATTTCTGCCTCCAAAACTAGGCCAAACAAAAAGATGATTTCTCACTTCAGGTGCAAGATGATCATTTGGCCTTCAGGTTTTTTATTGTCAGAATCCATCATCTTTAACACCGCCAGTTACAGAGTTCTTAATAAGAACCCAGCAGGTGTTCTCAGCTGCTGCTTAGATGACGGTTCAGTCGAAACTCTAAGCCAGAAGTAAATACAAAATCTAAACTTTAAGGCTGAAGCCTGACAGAAGTTAAAAGGAATATTTGATGGCATACAAGTTCCTGGGAAGGAAACATTGTTCAAGCCACATGAAGTTAGAATACACCCAATTGATTAGAGAAAAAAATATACAGACCTACTGGGATGCAAAAAGAAATACATGGTGTAAAAAGGTACTTATAATAGATATGGTAATTTTTAAATTTTCTCCATGCTCCCAGTTTAGTTTCTTGATAACTTCAGAAAAGCTGCACTGTATTAATTGAACAAAGTCAAATATTATCATCAAGTGTAAGGCTTTTATGAGAGGAGAAAAATCTGACAGTCAGCAGGGAACCCTAAATTGAATTCTTAATTTATAAGTGTAAGAACCCGTGTTATTCCAAAGAAAGAAACTGTGTCTCAGAAAGACATAAGCTTTAATGGCAGCAGAAAGCAGCAGTTATCAAAGAAAAGAAGGCTCAGCACTGTTTGCTGAAAGAACAGCATTCTTTAGCAATCCCTAAAAATAACCCTTTCCGTCAAGATTAACCTGTATTTCTACAGCTTTCTGAAATTCAATCTGGAAAGACACTTAAGAAGGGAAAAAGGATTGCTTCTCTGATTTGACTGCGAGTCCTGCCTTGGTGAGATAGTAACCATGGAAATAAGCTACGTATTAGGGTCTCATAATCATTTTTATTTGTCGCTGGCCACACCTGTAGATGGCTACATTAACATATACAGTGATGTTTCTGTAGTTTGTTTACAGACAGTGTTTAATGAAAGTTATTGTAACCCTGATCTCAATAATCCAAGAAGACAAAATAGCTTCATGTGTTTGTTAGTTTAATAAGTAATCTCCCAATAAATTGTGACATCCTGCGTGGTCCTTTTAACTCTACTTCTGATATCGCTAATAATTTTTAGACTAGAAGATGGCCTATGAATTATGAAAGACAGTAAAAAACAATGTGCTGTGTTTCCTAAAACCAAGAAGAAAAATGAATCGAAACCAAATAATGTGTTATGTGTGAACAGACAGGTCCAGTGGTGTTATAGTGATGTATCCATATTATTAAGAGTCTTCTAGTTCTTAAAGACAGAAAACACAGTTCAAACTGGCTAAAGCAAACTAATCCTTGTATTCCTAAAGTCTGTTCTTCTCATTCTGGTACCAACGTCTGTCTGCATTAGAATATTTGGATTGCAAGTAACAGAAACTAACTCTAACTTCATCAGGGAAAAAAAAATGTCTGTGGAAGGATATCCAGTAGCTCATGAACTTGATGAGACCTGAAGAAACAGGCTCTAGAAAGAGCATAATCTAGAGGAGAACGGTGGTCTAGATGTCTGATACCAAAGAATAGCATCCGTGCATTGCCATTAGTGGGAAGTTTTACCTAACCTTGCATTACTCTGTCCAAGATGCAGAGTCCCGGGAGAGAGCTCAAGCCCTTTGACTGCAACTTGGCTCTGCAAAGAAAATCAGATATCTCTTACCAAAAGCAGGGGAAAGGATATTCATCAGCCAAAACACAACATTTTTTATTACATATTTGATTGGCTTCAAATCATATTGAGCCAGCTTAGGCCAAAACTCAAAATAATTGAAAAGACACTAAAAATGTGTCTTCTCACGGCAGAACTCAGAGCTAAGGACTGGAAGACTGTCAGGAAACTGGACAGTTTTCATCCTCATCTCTCATCTCTGCATCTTTCTGCATCTCTCTGTGTCTTTCTGTATCTCTGTCACATTATTCTTTATTTTCAGATGGAATTTTATCTCCTTTGTCCATACAAATAACAGTGTCTAAGTTTATATTTCTTCTTAAAGAAACAGCTTAGATTGAACTAAAATCACTCAGGTCCAATTCCAATTTTCTAGTAGAGAGAATCTCATTAGGCCACGGTAGGCCAGATGCCCACCTCAGTCTCATCAGTCAGGCATGGGGGGGGGGGTTTGGAAAATCACGTAGCCCAAGCTTAGCTCATAGAACCCCACCCTACTGGGCAAATGTAGATTTTGGAGAAGGAGCCCAACATATGACAATAGAGGACCTCTACAGGTAAGTGGGTCAGGAAATAATCATATTTTCTACCTTGGTAACAAATTGACTTTCTTCAAAGCACTTTGGCCTCTACAATTTCTCAATAACACTAAAAGGCAGGTGAGATCTCCAGATACTACAAATGCAGGGAGCTCAGGTTCAGGACTTGCATAAAGTTTCCCACGTAGTTACAGCAATGCCAGAACCAGAACCAAACTCTGCCGCCACTTGAAGGAAGGGTTAAGGGCACAATTCTGGGGTTAATCTGCTAGGGTTTGAATCTTAGCTTCACTATTCAATAATTGACTGCCTTAGACAAATTAACTAAGATCGCAAAACCTTAGTTTCATCATGCATAAAATGGGATAATTGTACAACAGACCTCAAGACTATTGAATAAATTCAGTAAAGTAATCCATGAAAAATACTTAGCACTGGGCCCAGTTTATGACAAATGCTCAATAAATGTCAACTGGAAGTGGCTACTAAAATGCATGCAGAATCTATAGAGGGAAATTGCCCTGCTTCAGGCCCTGAAGGCCGTGCATCCACCATCCAGAAACCAAGGGATAAATTCTGACCCCTCTTCCAGAGCTGTAGCCACTGCTGCCCAAGTCAATTTTGATTGGTCAGTGTCCTGGGACTGATGATGAAATACACTCTAATGTCATCATGGCTTTGCATCCTACTCTGTAATCTGCCTACAACAGGGGGCTGCTGAAACAGACTAGCTGTGGTTCGCTCTCCAGTCAACCAGCCAGCCTTGGGAAAGGCGGCAGAATGAGCCAGTGATGAGCATTTCTGGCTGGGCCTCTTGCAACAGCGAATAGCTCTGTTTCCACCAAACACTGAGGCCCTGGGGAAGCAGCACCCAGTCCTCTGACTCCCCGACACCTTTCTGAAGACTAAGAGGAATTTCCATAGGCAAGCCTCACATACAGTTCTCGAGGAAACATTCCATACTTCTCAGACACCCGCGCTTCATTCATAGTCGGGTTGCAGCATCCACTTCTGAATGTAGAGACACAGAAACTGCAGCTATTCAGAGAGTTAGCTCCTGGGTATGCTACCATGCTTGAGTTTATCTTTAGACCACCTGCACCATTGCTTAATCCATTTTTTTCCTTTAAATTGACTCATTTTCTCTATATTGTTAGAATAAAAGGAAAAACAGTATCCCTAGCCAGAAAGAGAAAGTAACCTTGTAAATTAATGCACTGTTATTTAAATGAAAATACTCAACCCTCTGCCACCTGAAAATAATCTTACATACCACGACAGACACCTCCCTCATTTAGGGAGATAATGATGAACTAAAGTCAGGGTTCAGGCTATAGAGTCATGACAGGGCTTGAATCTGAGATCTGTGCTCACCCAGCCATGTGACCTCGGACAAGATTTCCAACGTGTTTAACATGGGTATCATAACAGCACCTTTTCTTTGATTCTTAGACTAAGTGAATCAATACACATAAAGCAAGTTATGCAGTGCCTGACATGTGGTGCATCCAATAAAGGTGAGCTGTTCTACATGAGAAAGTGGTCCCAAAGGAAAACTTGGAAGAGGGGTCAATATTAAAGTGAAAAGTGATCTTTTGTATGGTGAAGGGTTTTTCTGAAATTGAGATTTTTCTTGGGTTTTTGTCTAGTCCATTAATTCCTTGGCTTTGATTCTCCTTTAGGTCTTTGGATTCTTGAACTTTATTCTCTGGGCTGGAAACATATGGTTTGTTTTCAAGGAGACCGGCTGGCATTCCTCGGGACAGAGATATCTTTCAGACCCAATGGAGAAGCACTCGAGCAGCTATACTCAAGGCGGTTACAACCAAGACAGCTACGGGTCCAGCAGTGGGTATGGCCAGCAGGCGAGTTTGGGGCCATCCTCAGATGAGTTTGGCCAACAGCCTAGTGGTCCCACTTCCTTTACCAATCAGATTTAACAGAGTAGCATTTGCGTTCTTCTGGAGATAGCCTCACCACCTCCTGTTTCAGTAGCAGAAGAATTTTTTTAAGAGTTTCAATGAATTATTAATGCAGAGAGTATTGAATATATATCAGAGATCTGTAGCCCTCATTAAGGCAGAAAGGCCTGGGTTGTGATAAATGGTACTTGGAGATGAGATGACATGAGAAAATGTATTATTCATCATAGATAGCTAATTGGAGATACCTTGTTATATACACAGATACTTTTATGGTCGTTTTGTATGTGTGTTTTCTAGCTTAATGTTGCTAGTATGTAATGTGCATAAAGTGTATTAAACAGCATTGAGTTTTCCTATGCATTTTGATGCAGAAGATGTTCTAATGATTTCTAGAAGACAATTTGGTGTATCACAACATGCATGTCTTATTATTTTTTTAGTTTTAGGCCCTGTGGAACTGTGAGTCTCTAAGTATTTGCTTCAGACAATTACTCTGTATATTTTTTTTTACTTGATGAATCAATGCTCATATGATTTAGTGCATGAATAAGCATTTTCTCACACAATGAATATTTGAACTGCATTTATGAAAATTTTCCAGTTTGCACCATGAATCTGTTAAACTGACATTTAAAGTAATATATTCACTACTTTGTATACTTTGCAGATTTGTCTCTCTGGCTTTACTCAAGTTCTGAATGCATTGTAACCGAGATTTAGGTTTTTATCACCTATTAGTAGACATTCAGTATTACATATGGTAACTTGCCAATATTTATTCTGTTTACTTAGCTAAATATTTACATTCTTGTAACCTTCTATAGTGTTTTGTGGCTCTTGTCTTGTGGACCATAAATAATATGGCCCAATAACTGTTTGTGTTTATGGAGTATTTTCTTACCATAATAGAGATGCCGATATAGATTCCACAGTCAAGATGCTGCCATGCTAAAGTATTAATTTACAAAGGATATTCTGTAGCTAATATTTATACTACCAGCTAAACTTTCAAATCCTATTTTTTTGTAAAACTAATGTGGTCCTCAATCTAATTATTAAAAATTCTCAAGTCACAGCCAGCTAAACTTACTCATTACTAATTCTGATTTGAGTATAACCCATGAATTAAATAAAAATGGCTTCCAAGTGCCACTCTGTGTCCCAAAGAAGTTTCTCATGAAATATTCCCCAGAATGTATTCATTGTCAGAAAAATGCCAATCTTCACCTCTTTGTTTTAATTCAATTGGAATACCAGGGCCCAACAGAGAGGACAAGCTGAGCATCTGTATTTCTAGATAAAAGTTGTTACCAATGTATAAACCCTTTGTGTGATTGGTGATGTTGGAAGCATTTTAGCACAAAACAGCCTTGTGTCTTAGATGATGTCTGTAACCAATTTCTGGATCTTGTTGGGTAAGTCTGTATTGTGATATCTATTTGACGTTAATAAAGCTATTGCGTACAATGCTGGCTGAACAGTGGACGATTACAGCCGTAGAACCTGGTCGGTTATAACAACGAAAGGACAAGGGTTAAATGTATGTTTCCAGTCTCTCACGATATCCTTGTTGCATGAGCCCAGTGTTCACTCATCCATTCCACCATTCTAGGACTTCCTATGCATCTGTCACCGTGCAAGCCAGCGGGATGTGACAGTGAGCAGAAGCAAACACAGGCCGTATGTTGGTCGAGAAGCATGCACTCTACTGGGGAAGACAGACATTAAAGTAAGCCCCCCCGTCCCTCGCAGTGATGCTATGCTCAAGACAGGCACAGAATTCCACACGAACATCTATCACAGAGATGTAGTTAGGGAGAAGTCAAGGAGCTTCAGACCTGAAGATACACAGGGTTTAGCACGGACAGGGTGGGAGGGAAGCCTGTCGCAGGCAGAGAACAGCCTGGCAGATCTCTGATGATGGGAAGCAGCGCGGATATGTAGGGTTGCCGGAGGGCAATGACCTGGAATAAGGCCTGAACTATGTTGGGCACTCAGATATTTGTTGAATAAATACGGTGTGATACCTTATAAAAGCTATTACATTATAGGTTGTTCATAAAATATGCAAATTATTATCACATAGGGGATAGAACATATTTGTCTAGCCAGAAGGGAAAAGAGTCCTCACTCTCCTTTGGCAAGCTTACAGCATGTTTGCAAATAGCTCACAATGTGCCCACGCAGAAGGGGCTTGCTTCATCATGGAGCCTGCAAACCTTACCCCTTGCTGGCCCATTTCCGGCATATTTTTTCTTATTACCCTGTTGGCAAACTGCACCATCCCCAGGTCATACTGCAGGTGTCGACAGAAAAGAAGCCAAACTCTGTAAATAATTTTAAAGAGATTGACTCTGAGCCAAATTTGAGGATCATGACCCAGAGCCACGCCCAGGAAGCCTTGAGCAAGTGGACTGGCTGTGGCTGGGTTACAGTTTGGTTTCATACATTTCAGGGAGACAGGGGTTACAGGTGAAGTCATAAATCAATATGTGGGAGGCATACATTGGTGTGGCCCGAAAAGGTGGGCCGTCTCAAAGCGGGGCTTACCGGTTACTGGTGGGTTTAAAGATTCTTTGGCTTGTAATTGGTTGAAGACATGAAGCTTTGTCTAAAGGCTTGGAATGTTTTAAGATAGGAGTTCTGTTAATCAGAGGCAAGCCATCTGACATACATTAGTTGTGTGAATTGAAGACCTGCAGGTGTGTCTTGCATAGCCTTAGGCCCATTAAAGAGTTACAAAGGATATCTCCAAGAAGGGAGGGGGGATGATGAAGCATGTCTTGACCTCCCTCCTTGTGGCAAGCAGTTTAGTTTTAGGATATCCCCTTGGCCAGGAGTGGGGTCCATTCAGTCAGCCGGTGGGGGGAAGCCTTAAGATTTCAGTTCACAAAGGCATCACCTGAAGTCCACACCTGTGCATCACATGAAGGATCATCCACTATGGAAGGATTATCCATATACTGATAAGCATGTCTTTCTAGGAAATGAAATTTCTGAGTTAGAGTGAATGCACATTTTAAGTGATGATAGATATTGCCAAATTACCCTGAAAGCTGGTAACACTATTATTAATGTATGAATACATGCTCCCCCACACCCATGTCCACCCTCCCCCTCTGCTCCCCTCCTGTCTCCAGCAAGTGACAAATAAAAAAATGAGTGATATAACAGAGAATGCCTGGAAGAGCAAGCATTTACACAAGGTACAGATGGTCACACAAAGCTCAGCCAAAGTGCTAGGGTCATCTCGTAATAGGACAGGCACTCTTAACAACAATTAGGACAAGTCAGCATAAGTGACTAAGGCAAAGATCTCAACTGACGGAGGTTTATTAAGCCAACGTTTGAGGACAACACCCTGGAAAAAACACAAACCACAGACAAATGTGTGACTTTTTCCAAAGGGGAGTTTGGGAACTTCAGTATTTGGAAGGGAAGGCTTACAGAAAAACAAGGAGAGAGGGTAAGGTAAATGGTTGCATTCTTGTGAGGCCCAAGAATGCAAAGGCCCTGGCTTTATAGTTATGAATTTCTGTCTTCATTTAGGCTGTGCCTTATCCCTTGAAGGACTTAAAAGTATCTTGATTCTGCATGAAAACCAGGCATGGGAGTTCCTCGTGAGAAGAGAAATTCAGACTTTATAACTGCTTCAGACTAAGGTGATTGTAACTGGGGGAAGAACAAAGCTGGGCAGATGAGGCACAGGAATAGGAAGGAAATTTTTCACCATCTACCTCTTTACGTGTTTGGCTTATAAAGCATGTAAGTGTCATTTATTGTTTTACAAAACATCAAAACTTTGAATGCATATATTAAACCCCTTCAGATGACTTTGAAAGCAAGCCCTCTGCCCACATGAGCTGCCATTTCAGGAAAATGCAAGCGAGCATTTCCTTGTCGGGGTGCACAATTCCTTCGGTTTTACAGTCAAACCTCTTTAAGCTGAGCTGAGCGTTCTTGCCTGAATTCTTCACTCTGTGGGCATTAAAATCCTAAATTAAGAACCCATGGATTAACCAAAGAGATTCCAGACCCTCTTAGCGAGTGGTGGATTACTAACAGGAAGAAAGCCTAAAATCTTATTTAATTTTCTGTCTTAACTGATGGGATAATAAGCGTTGAGTCCACATATATACGGGTGTGTTGGCTGTGTCACTGCAATGACCTGGCATGTTTTATTCAAGACAGAGGCCCTGGGCTGCTCCAGCGATCACTGGAACCAGTTTCTCCCTCTCCAACGAGCATTGGAGAGGGCTGCATGATGACAGTCACCAATGGAAAAATTAAAGGTTCTCACTTTTCTCCCATTACAATGTAAGATAATTCAAGCCCAGACCAATAAAATGTTGAACATCTTTATTCAGAAATTTAATCTCCACTACGTCAGTTCAGGCAGGCATTTAAATGCTTTCAGCCCTTCAATGCCTTCTCTTCCCTCTTTGAGGAATATCCTGCTTCCATGATCTAGCGCCTGCCTACTTTGCAGATCAAACACCCTTCCAGCTCCCAGACTCCAGCCATGACTGTCTTCTTGCAGCTCCTCCGGCGCGCCTGCCTCCTTCTGATCTGAGCCTTTGCACAGGCAGCTGGCTCCCTGAGCCTGGAACCCTCAGCAAAGCCCTAATCCCACTTCTCACGTGGCTGGCTTCTTCTCACCCTGCTCGTCTTAGCTGAAATGTAAATCTACTCCCAGAGGCCTTCCAGATAACCTATCTAAGTAGTTTTCCTCCCAGACCCACTCTGGAATTTTTCTCTCATCTCTGCACCTCCTTTGCTTCCTATATCATAAGTTGCAAATATGTATATTGTGTATGTATTTAATTTATTTATTTAATTATTTAATTTTCAAATATATATAAAACAATATATTAACATATGTATGCCCACACATATACTCTTTTTTTTTTTTTTTCTGAGACAGAGTCTCACTCTGTTGCCCAGCCTAGAGTGCCATGGCGTTAGCCTAGCTCACAGCAACTTCAAACTCATGGGCTCAAGCCATCCTCCTGCCTCAGCCTCCCGAGTAGCTGGGACTACAGGCATGTGCCACCATGTCCGGCTAATTTTTTCTATATATTTTTAGTTGTCCAGCTAATTTCTTTCTATTTTTAGTAGAGACGGGGTCTTGCTCTTGCTCAGGCTGGTCTTGAACTCCTGAGCTCAAACGATCTGCCCACCTCGGCCTCCCAGAGTGCTAGGATTACAGGCGTGAGCCTCCAAGCCCCAAACTTCAGGCATTGTAAATCGAAGAGTTTACAGACCATGTGATGGAAAGCTCTAGACTTTACCCTCTCTCACTATTTTAACAGGAGGCAAGTGTGTCAAATAGGAGCATTCAGACTCAATCATCTAACAAAAGAAGGGGAAAAAATTAAAGAAAATTTATTTTATAGCCAGCTTTCAAAGTCTTCCTGCATTGAGCAGTTTTTGTTTAGAATTGAGTGGGAGGAAAAGAGCTAAGTTTATTTTCTTTTTTTCTTTTTTCTGGACAAACACAGGGCTCATACTATGTGCCAGGTACTGTTCTAGAGGCTTTACAGACAGGAACTCATTTAACCACCCATAACAACCCCGAGAAAGAGGTATTGTATCGTTATTATGACCATCTGACAGATGAGGAAACTGAAACACAAGAGTTTTTTATTTTCCCAAAGTCACACAACTAGCAGGTTTGAGAGTTTTCTGCCCTCCCTGGGGGTATTGTTAATTTTGTTTTAATATTAGGTTTTGTTGTGAGCAATATCATAACTCAACAAAAGTAGCTGTGGACATTTCAGGCACTGTATAAGAGATAGCAGTACCAGCTGGGCCCCGGAGAACCATTTGGCATTCCTCAAATAGAACTCTGTGGGCTGTACTCCCTCCAAGCCCTTTGTGTTTCAGTCTCAAGTAGCTGAATATGGCAACCTTGGTGGCCAATTAGAAGGTCAAATTCACACCTTTCAGAGGAGGAAACGAGAGAGCCTGGCCAATGGTGTGATGAAGAATCTTGGAGCCCTTCCAACCCTCTGGACTCCCAGTAAGAATTTTTTGAAAATCCAACCCAGATGGAAAGTCACGCTCCTCTGAGGGGGATATCAATTATAGAATCTATTTTAACCTGATCCAAAGATTGCAAACAGAGCAAAAGCACATGTACGTGTTGAAGCATCAGTGACAGATAAATCAATGAGCATGATGCTAAGACACCAGATCATAGAAGTTCCACTTCTTAGTTCCAGTGCCAGGACCATGAGCTCTACTCTTAAAACCAGGGTGCCATCTTGAAAATGTCACTGATCATCACAGGTGAGATTGTGTTGCAAATCCATCTTGAGATCCCTTGGTTGCAAGACACAAAAATCACCCCAATTACATACATGCATTTATACATGCAAACATATACACAGGAAGAAAGGAAGAGTTGTACTAATATTTATCAATAAGTTACAGGGGCGTATGGTGAAGTGAAAGGGCAGAGAATGCAATAAATGTGCACAAAGTACTGGAAACAGCAACAGAAAGCAAAACCAAGGTTTCTCTCTCAGTCACTCTTAAATGCATTGGTTTCTTATCTCTGCTTCTCTCTCCATGTGCTCATGATTCTGCATTCTTTTTTTCTCTATCAGTCTCTCTATCTCTAACTCCTAGCCAGCCCTTTCTGCTTCTTGGCACAAGAGCCAAACACAATGTCCCCATGTGCCTGACTTTACTTCTCTCTTTAAAATGCTCAACAGACATGCCATAGCATCTCAGAAGCTCCAACTCCAGTCCCCAGGAGAGAGAAGTTGGGACTGGCTGAGTTTGAGTAGGGACTACTCCTAATCCAGTTGTCTGTGGTCAAGCAGGCAAATCACTTGTCCACTCAGCAGGACTGTGGGAGCTGACTCTTTGCAGGATATGTGGTCAGGTTCTCAAAGAAGGAAGGGAGGAAATGACTGATAGAGGAAAATATAAGAATCTCTAGCACAAAATCCAGAACTTGGACTACTAGGACAATGTTATTTGCTTCTCAAAAATGGGCTCAGCAAAAGCGTCTTGATGGAATAATTTCATTTGTTATTTCAAGTGAAACCTTTTGTGCATTGTCACTGTATAAAAGAAGCTAACCTGAGCCTCCCCGGGAAGTTTTCCTGTGATTAAATATAGCCAAGATATTCCTATACAAGAGCTGTGGCACCCTTGCAATTTGGAGCGCATGATAGAAACATACCTAATCCTAGAACCCCTAATTTTCATCATTTTAGCATCTAAAAATGGGACCAACTATGAGATCAGGATTTATGCTTTAAATAGTCCTTTGTAAGAAAGTGGAGGAGGGCTGGAAGAAAACCAACAGCAGTCCTGTTCATCGGCTGACCTTCTGCATTGGTGGAACCAAGGAGAGCTCTTGGGGACACGAGTTTGATGAATATGACAAAGGTTGGTCCAGCCCACTGACAAGCAGAGACAGTGACCCAGGGAATTCAGGCCTGAGAGGTTTGCTGTGCAAGTCTCCTTTTCTCTCATTTTAATCCAAGACACATGGATTCAGATTTCTCTTTGGTCCTTTAGGGGGTACAATTTTTAAATAATCCAATTCAGAGGGTACCATGACACAAAGTGGAATTTGGGGCATGTTTTCTATTCCTGCACACTTGAGGAATACCATGTGTTCCTGTTAACTTATTTGGTAACAAAACATGAATGATTACTAACTAGAGGCTGTTTGTGGTCTTTATTTCTCCCACTGGTGTGAGTATTCAGAGCATGTGGTTGGGAGACCTATGTCCCTAGAGAAATTGCTGAGCTAGAGAGGTGGGCCAGACAGAGAGAGGACAAGGATTCTCACCTCAAATCTGCCACCATGAGCTGTGTGACTCTGGGAAAGTCCTCCACCTGTTCTGAGTGAGCCTCATTTTTTTTTTCAAATATAAATTTTGGATCAGAAAAGGACCTGTTTTCTTTAAAAAGTTGCCGTGAGACTTCAAGAGGCATATAAGCATTTCAGGAATATGAAGTAGACCTATGCACATGTCTGATGTCTATTCTAACTTGTCTAATTCTAGACAAATTGTTCTTATCATTTTTATTAATAGCTGCCCTTACAGAACATCTACTACGCTCAAATACTGCCATATGGTCTTTCGCTCAATTCCCCACACGTCTTTAGAAGATTGATATTTCTCTATTTTAGAACAGAAAATGAAATTTAGGGAAGGTTGGGTGGCTTACCCAGGGTCTCAGAGCAATAAGTGGCAGATCAAAGCCAGAGTTGCAACCCCAGCTTGTTGCAACACAGTCCAGCTCTTTTCTGTGATACCATGGTTGGATATAAAACTACAAAAGAGAGTCTCTCCAGCTTTTATAGTTTACACCTAATTACAACAAATTATTCTCTAAAATGAAGTGGAGGAGGAGGAAGTGGCTGCAGCATTTCACGGGCCCAGAGCCCAAAGGAATCAAGAGAGTTTTTTTTTTAATTCAATAGCAATGTAACTTGGTTTCCCTCCCCTCTCTGTGTCATTTAGTTTCATTTTCCGGGGAATTACTCTTGTGGAGGAAGGCAATGGACTGTTTAAGTCTGTGTGACCTGCATCCCATAGTTTTCCTTACAGAAAGCGCAAATGGTGGGAAGAAGGCCATGGAAGAAGGGAAGGGAGGGCAACAGAGCCCCTGGGAGGAAGAAAGCACCTTCCAGACTTTGGCACGTGGCAGGTAGGCGCAGTAGAAATGCTGATACGGAGGTCAGAAATGTCTTACTCCCAGCTCTGTGCCCCGTTCCTCTTCTCTGGCTCTATGACCAGATGTTCCCTAAAATCCCTTCCCATTCTGATATTCTTTAGTGCAAATCAAGAGTTTTAAAAAGAAAATTGTAACAAGATGCCAAAGTGTATATGTACAACTTCTAAACACTTAAATATCAGTCTCTTCTACCTTTTGACCTTGGCAGTCTGTGGCATGAGCTTAGTATGCAGACAGCTAGACGGTGACAAGTAACGTCCTTGGGGGTAAAAGGGGAGAGAAGAACAGTTGACAAATTTTCAATGCATTTTAGATTAGGAACATGAGATATGCTTTATGTATGTTTTGAAAGTGCCACATAGGTCAAACAATTCCACTGCCCTGTAAGATCTTCAAAAACAAGAGCCTTATATATAGTAGCTTCAGCACCTAGGACAGCACCTATACCTAGTAGGTGCTTGGGGAATATTGAATGGACAAATAAATGAGTAAGTCCCTCTCAAATAGAAGGAGTGGAATGGGGAATATTAATATGTTTGCTTGAATGCAGGCTAACATCATGCTGAAAAAAGAAAACCCAGATGTGCTCTAGTGGTAGATGAGTGAGCTAAGGCTGATCACAAAGACTGTGCTAGTTTTCAGAATTGAAAACTCTGAATTGAAAGGGAAGGGAAGATGTGGACTTGGTTTAAGATTGCATAATGACTAGGGAGAAACTGGAAGTGCAGCCACAACAAAGACAGCGAAGATTTTACAGTAATGAACAGGCTTTCACAGAAATAGAATCTACTGGGCTTAACTAACCACTTAAAACAATTGAGTCATCCAGTCAAAATGCCAATCCAATCAGTTATTTTAATAGTTGGAAATGGCTAATACTTTATTAAGGACCAAAGTAGTCAAATCAGTTTAAAGGACAGGCAGAAACTCAGAGAAGTCTGTTAATCCTCACAAATAAAAAAAAGGCAAAGGGAATTTCTTAGCATGTTGTAGCAAACAAAGCTTATGGCTGTGCGTCCCTGCCTTTCAAATACTGATGTTTCAATATTGAAAATTGACAAATGCAAAGGAGAAGGTGTTAAGAACACTTCAAAACAACCTTATGACTATGGGGAATATTAGGAGAACTAGATGATTCATGGGCTTTTATTTTAGCAGAGATGTATACGGGTTTGAGAAATACGAGTGGCTGAGGAAGCTGGATGTATCCTAATTGAAAGATAAACATTCACATCTATAAACTGTGACTGCAAGTGACCAGGACTGTCTAAGTTTTGGTAAGTTCCCCATCCCAGAAATCTCCTCAGTTCCCGGAAAATAGGGAGAGTTGGTTACTTCTCCGAAAAAAAAAAATCTATTTTAACTTGAACTGTACTAATAATTAAGACCCAACTGTGTTCCTTCTATTTGTTCTGAAAATTAAACCAGTTCTGGATTCTTCTCTTATTTCATAACTTTTCCTATAAGAAGATGATTTTTTATTTATTTATTATTTCAGCATATTATGGGGGTACAAATGTTTAGGTTACGTGTGTTGCCTTTTCCCCCCTTCCCTCCCAGAGTCAGAGCTTCAAGCCTGACCATCCCCCAGACGGTGTGCATCGTACTCATTATGTGTGTATACACCCATCCCCTCCTCCCCCCTCCATCTGCCCAACACCCAATAAATGTTGTTCCTATATGTCCACTTAGGTGTTGATCAGTGAAACCAGTTTGCTGGTGAGTACATGTGGTGCTTGTTTATCCATTCTTGGGAGGCTTCACTTAGTAGAATGGGTTCCAGCTCCATCCAGGAAAATACAAGAGGTGCTGTATCACCGTTGTTTCTTATTATTTATGAGAGGATAAATAATTATTTATGAGAGGATCTTGACAAAAACCACAAGTCAATGACTATCAACATAGACATGTAAAAAATAATTCTGGAAAATCTTAACTGCAAGAATGGGAGCAATAAGGTATGGGCAGGATCCGAAGCACTAAAGAGCTCAATTACGTTTGGTTTAGCTGAGAGCTGGAAGGTTCACTGCGAGTGAGGAAGGAAGCAATGAGCCTTTCTGACGCTTTCAGCGGGACTTGAACGAGTGATTTCATGGCCCCTACACCTCCTTTGGAGGGAGAAAATTGATAAGAATCAATGAAGGACTCCAAAATTTCCTTGATTGTCACTTAAAGGTCTGCTCTGTGACCCTAGAAGCTCTAGAGCTAAGAAGAAAATTAAGGAATAGTGTGGTCTCTGTAGAATTTTAGTGCAAGTTCATTGCAAAGCTTTAGCCAAATAATTATTCAAATTCTGCAAACAGAGCTTAAGTTTTCCAGTATTGGCCCCTCTGATTTCAAAGATAATAAGAAAAGGGAAAGCTTTAGTTTTCACTTATCAAGAAAAAAGTCCATTTCTTAAACTCTGTTGACAAATCTTAAGATTTATAAATATCTTGACTGTACATAACCATTTTTCCATGAAGTCTACCAGGCCAAGAAGAAAGGGGAAAAAAACCTGATGAATGTTATCCATTATTCCCAGAATTATTTATGAGATGAGATAATTCAAAGAATTGTTTCAGGGTAGAGGAATTTAGGGTTAAGGGAAAATGGATAAAGATTTTGTCAATCTCTACCCAAAAATTATATGACAGTGATGCAAATTCAGGCAAACTCTTCTGCTGTCTTTAGGAAGAAAGCACATCCCACTTTTGAATTCTGAACCTGTTTAGCTGACAGGTGATCCTGTATGATGTGTGGGCACCTAGTCTCCCCTGGAGCTTCACTTCTAAAGATGCTAACACTTAGGATGTATCCCATCCTCAACTTTTATAACAGAAAAGAATCTCCTAGGAGATTCAGGAGCCACTTGACTGGGTTGGCCTAAAGGTCCGTCTGTGTCCTTTTCCTATGAAGAACACTTTGATACAGAATACATGGCTGGAAAGGGTAGTCATAAAAATCATCATAAAAATAGAAGTGACAACTTGAACCAGCAGCTACCCACTTGGCAGATGGGAAGGAGATGAGAAAATGCCAGTGCGTTAACTTTTCAAAGATGATGTATTACGTTGTGAATGAATTCTGCGTCACTGTGGCGTCAGCTCTCCCTTCTGCAGCGGAACGCAAATGCCACTCCCGAAATAATCTGGATGCTTCACCCTGGACAAAGTGAGTGCTGCAGAGAGAACCCCAATAGCCAAGCCTGTACCAGCCATCATGCCATTACAGTTTTAAGTGATGATTTCATTTTCAAGGCGATGCCAAAAGCATCTTCATTTTGGGAGCACATCAAGGCCAGATGAGGGGAAATCGTCACAAAAAGGGAAATGGGAACAAAAGGATCGGCATTTTGGGTGAAAACCCAGTAGCAGTATTTACCTTTTAGCTTCACTCTCAAAATCAAAAGCCGCTGCTGTGGAAATTGTTCCGACGCTGTCGATCGTGAAGCCAGAGCCCTCCGGGGAAATGAAGTACTGTTTGTGGGACAGTAAAGAGAAAGCAAAATATTGGAGAGACACCGCCTGGTTCCCTGGCAAGAGTCCACGTGTCTCCAGGAATCAGGCCTGAAATCCCCTTGTGCTCTGCGCCCACCCCCACCACCTCCCTTCCCCCCAGCACATAATAGTTGCTCAGTAAATGTTTGCATATG
The DNA here is from genome assembly GCA_963574885.1 of Lepilemur ruficaudatus. Lineage (NCBI taxonomy): Eukaryota > Metazoa > Chordata > Mammalia > Primates > Lepilemuridae > Lepilemur > Lepilemur ruficaudatus. The sequence goes on from CAUYRT010026615.1 coordinate 20,719, forward strand.
ATGATGAAATATGCTACCTTCAACTGACTTCAAGCCAGACAACTTGCTCTTAAATATTAAAAAAAAAAAATTTCTTAATCTCTTGCATTCAGTGTGTTATCTGTTACCTGAACATTTCTCACAACACTTCACCCAAAGCTAAAATTAAATAAAAAGGAGTTACATTTAGAGGAACTTGCTGACTGTTTAATGTGGGCTCAGGGATTATAGTGTTTGTTGGTTTGTTGATGGTGAGGATGGGATTTTGAGGAGAGGGAGCTCAGGGAGCTGTAGAAGGGGAAACAATGAAATACTGGGACATCTGTTTGATTTTGTATGTGTAGACACAGGTCACACATTATCAAGTTTTTTTTTTTTAATGTTTCATTGACTTTCATTCATACTACCTTCCAGTTTTTCTGTTAAATGCTTCAAACACACTGTCTTAATTCTCACAATAACTCTCTGTCGTAGGTACTGATATTATCCCTATCTCACAGACAGAAACACTGAGGCATAGAAAACTCAAGTGGGTTGTCCCCAGTGCAAGAGTTGAGCTTTTTATCACTGTACATATTGCCTCTCTGCTCCCTGCATTTCATCCCTAAGACAGACTTCTTGCCAAAGAGAGCAGGCGAAGTCAGGGTTTCTTATCTAGGTGAAAATCGAATGATTAGAAAAAGCCAGGACAAAAATCCATAAGCGGATTAATACAGGAGTTAATTATACTGAGTGCTACTGACTTCATAATTGTGTAGACCCGGAGATAATTTAATAGAGGAGATTCAACGCTGAGGGATTGCAAAGCAACCTAAAAATCATTTGGAAAAATTAGTGACCTTTTAGTTTATGGATTTTCTGATGGATCATCATGTTCTGATTAAATTTAATTCATACCATCCATTTTTATACTTACAAAGAAGATGGAATTGATTTCTGCTCTTTCTGTAGAACAATGTAGAATATTAGCATTCCGGAACAGCAGGCTAATCCATCACATGTTTACTTCTAGAGCAAACACAGGAATAATGATGCCTGTTTACGAAGGAAGGATGGAGGAGGCTTGCTGATTAAATTACTGGAGAGTGTTTACAAGCGCTAGATCTGGTTTTATATAAATACATAGAATTTTTAAAAAGACACTTGCATTTATGCCTATAGCCATTCAAAAATTTGCAGTTCCAAATTCAATTTCAGTGTTACATAGTTGTCAACGATTGTTTGGAAACAATGCACATTGGGAAGCTACATTTTTATGAGGTTTAATTTTTCATAAAACAATGTACTCTTTTTTTAAAAAAAAATTGATGGCTCTGATATGAACAACTCCTGCCGGTTGTTCCTGGAAGGTTTGGAGATGGTGGTTGCTAGGCAGCCAGGGCCATCACTGGGAAAGCCACCTAAACGACAGAGCCCCTGAACAGGAAAGCAGACTGAGAAATGAGAAATTAACTCTCTGTGGGGCCGGGCCACTTAGATTCATTTTTGGTTTTTTCCCTCCTATTTTATCTGTAATGACGCCATTAACTTGGAAAGAAATATTTTAGCCATAAAAATAACAATGGCAGCCCCGCTTCCAGGTTCTGAAGTGTGGGAACAGATTACAGGGAGGAATGTGTGTCGAAAGGAGCCATCGGTCCTTCTGGATGGACTTATCTGTGGAATCCACTTTATCCCCTTCTCTGAAAGGCTTGTTCATGACTGTTTGCTTTCAGAGAAGCTCGGGAATTGGAAATGTCAGAGCCCGAACTTCAGGCCAGACACGATGAGCGGACTCAGGGCCTCTCTACAGCACACACGCTCACCGCTTCAGGACCAGAGGCCTTGGGAACCAGGGCTGGATGCTTCTGGGTTCTTAGCATCGTTGGTAATAAAAACAACAACTGTGATGGCTGCCGGTGAGGTGACTGTGACCCTGATTCTGTGCTCAGTATTTTTCTTTAATTATCTCATTTAACCCTTGAAAGGATGCTTGCCCCATCTTAAGGATAAGGAAGCTGAGACTTACAGATGTCTTACGGCCCAAGAGCACATCACTTAGCAGGTGGTTATGATCATGCTAAACTCATGTTATTCTGCTGGTCTCATGGGAAACTATCTCCCTGGGAGAAAGACTGCATGTCTTTCTATTTTCAAAACACTGTATTTGAATTTATTTTAAAATGTTTTGGGTGGGGATTAAAGAATCTAAGTGGGTAAAAATATAATTACAGAGCCACTCAGCGTCACTGTTTGCAGAGGAAGACAAGGGAGGGAAAACAAAGGAAGGAAAAGAAAAGGAAGAGTAGGGGTGGGGAGAAGGGGGAGGGCAGTACAGGGATGGTAAGTCTACAGGGGAGCCCCTGAGAAACTTGCAGCATTGGAAGGGCCAACAGAGAAGGATGAACCAGGAAAGAAAATAAGAAAGAGTGGTCCAAAAACTGGGCAAAAACCCAAGGTCATTTATAGCCACAAAATAATGCTAATAATCGTAGCTAATATTTACTGAATACTGTCTTCCAGTGGTTGTTCTAAGCCCCTTGCATGTATTATTAACACCTCATTTAATCCTCATCATAGCCCTGAGGCAGATCCTACTATTAACCGTATTACAAATATAAAAAAACCCTGAGGTACCAAGAGGTTAAAAGATTTGCTCAGGGTCACAAGCCAGAAAGTGGCAAAGCCCACATTTTAATGTAAGCCATCGAACTTTCTTTTTTGTTTGTTTGTTTTTGATATTTTTTTTTTTTGAGACAGAGTCTAGCTCTGTCACCCAGAGTGCAGTGGCACCATCGTAGCTAACAGCAACCTCAAACTCCTGAGCTCAAGCGATCCTCCTGCCTCAGCCTCCTGAGTAGCTGGGACTACAAGTGTACACCACCACACCCGGCTAATTTTTCTATTTTCAGTGGAGATGGGGTCTTGCTCTTGCTCAGGCTGGTCTCAAACTCCTAACCTCAAGCGATCCTCCTGCCTTGGCTTCCCAGAGTGCTAGGATTACAGGCTGAGCCACCACACCCGGCCACAGGAACACTTTAAAACAATGAAATAAATCCTCCCAAAATAAATATTTTCTTATAATTTCTCCCTTAGTCTCATAAAAATTTCTTTTCAAGCGTGAACAGCAGAGTATTTTTGTTCGTTTCGTCTTGTCTTGGACCTTCAGAACACTGTAGACTTTGGACAGGCTAATCAATGCCAAATTTGCATTTGCCTGGTGGAAGTAGACTTAAATTATTGATCTCCTTTCACGTAACCTTCAAATAATTCCGCTCAGACACAGATATGTTTGTAAGACAATTGTGTCACCTATAGAGCATTGCCGAATGTACAAATTTGCAATGTGTAAGGCCAAAAGAATCATAAATATTTATTGTGCAGTTGTTCAGAGCTTATTGCTTGTTGCAGGAGGATTCAGCAATGGCGTGACTACCGGCTACAGTATGTTACAAACTTGCATGCCATCTTGTGGAGGATGCTGGACGTGGTGAAATTATGTAGTGAGTAAATATTGCCCCCAAAACATTTATTAAAAATATGATTATGGTTTCTCCAAACATCTGCCTTTCATGGGGAGAATCAAAAATATTTTCTAGATAATTAAAGCTTTTCTTAAAATCGCTTTTCCCCAGTTATATAGCTATTTCAAGCAAAATTGTTTTTGAGCCTGAGTAACCCAGATAATTGCCTCCATTTTCAAATGCATTTGGCTGGTGGATGCCTAAACTAAATAATATTTCATCATATACCAAAACTTTCCAAAGATGTCATACTGTATGGCTCACACCTTTCCCCCCCATTTCTCTTGGTGTCATGAAAGAGATGAAATTTTAAGATGAGGTTAGAGTATAAGACCAGGTCACCGGGAGCAAATCTTTCAAGTGATCCTGCAAACGTATCCTGAGGGTCTACTATGAATCAAGAACAAGGCCCACTGCCTGTTGATGTGAAGCAGAAAAACAGATATTACAACTTTATAAGAGCATTGGTATGTCTACAGGACCTCAACCCAACTAGATAAAAGCAAATCATTCCCTTGCTATGTTAATTGGCATCAAGCAGCCCAAAGAGTCCATTTTTCTGCTAGATGCAAAAGGTTTTCTTTTTATGAAATATGTACAAAGATTTGTGTAGGTAAGCACCACCCAAGTGAAGTGGTGTTACACAAACAGCAAGACGTTTTTGTTTGTTTCGTTGGTTGTTGACTTTGAACAGGCGAATCATTGCCAAGGCTTCATTTTACTTCTGTGAATAACTTAAATGATGGATTCCTATATAGTGATTCTGGGATGGTCAGCCCTCCCCTTCCTATCTTCTCCTTCTTGATGATGACCCCAGCTTGTTTTAAGGTAACCCCAAAGAGCTCTTCTGGCTCCCAACAAGATGACAACCCTATTCTCCTCAGTGGCACTGGCTGTATCAACCATCTAAACTTCCTCAGAGATCAGCTTCAAACAGGTTACAGCCAGTGCAGACTGTCTACATCCAGCCCCCTGTAAGCGACCATCAGGACACGTCCCATACACCTTACACGGCTCAGTCACTCCAGGAAGTTCAGTTCTCATCACGACACCACCAACCATTCCAATGTGCCCCTGAAAACGCAGTCTCCTGTCAGCAAACTCCGCTATTTCCTCCACCTCTTCTCTGAAAGTTCCCTTCACCTCTCACATTTCTCTGGATGATTCCCTCTCCCCCTCTTGGAGGCAGCGAATTCATGCCTCTTCCTCAAGTCTCCAGCCCTCCCAGGGCCCCCTTCCTCTCGGTGCGTTTTGACAGGCTGATTCAATATAGACAGTCTCACGACAGTGAACCTGGATTTGGACTTGGTTTTGGACTTCTAATAGCAGCTCTTTGCTGAAACGACCCTCCCTCCTTCTCCGTCCTGGGAGTTTTGTAGTCTGAACCCCTCCCACCCACAGTTCCTGGGGTTAAGCATGGGACCCAGGACTGAGCCATTCAGTTCGTCACATTCTACCTTGCCACGTCAACTGGCTGACGACTAGCATGTGAACCAATCAGAGCCACTGAGACACTCTGAGATCTTGGGGAGATCTCAGATACAAGTTTCAGATGCGTCTGTAACACTAACTATTGGGACTTGAATTCCTTCCATCAACGAGTTTCCAAAGATGACAGGGCAGATTGAAAGTGGTAGGTTCTAGAGTATATACCATCCTGCTCATATCCTGTGAACCCAGAATTCAACTGTGCTCAAGACTCAGTCTACACCGCTGGGTTTTTCAGGTATTGCAGCAACAAATCTTATGTGCCTCAAGTTTTCTCTTAGCTGCAACCACTATAGTCCTAATATAATTAGGATTGAGCCTTAATCTGAGTGATTAAGGGTCACGAAAGGAAGAAATATGCTCCTATTTACTAACAGTAATTTTACCTGAAAAATATGTGAGGAAATAACATGACCTAATACTTCCAACAGCTGAATCCCTTGTACCTATTTGACGTCTGTTTCTCCCCACCTGTGTACCTTATAAAAATTGAGAATGTAGATGCCATGCAAAGGACGTGAGCCTTTTCTCTAAAATGATTATACTTAAAAATAATCCATTAAGACCAAAATCACCACCTCCAATTGTAAAAGCAAAAATTACATATTCTGGTTTCTAACTCCATATACTCATCTTTTTTCCCCCTTTAATGTTTGTTTTACAGCTGAGTTATAAAATAGGAGCATGTAATTAAAATCCTAAGACCCATAATTATAAGCTCCGCTGCAGGATAATTGTTAAGTCTTTTGATGATTCCATCACTAATTATGCCTCTTAGAATTTCCAAATATCACTTTCCCATAAAAATCGGATCATTGTCAGCCTTCGGTCAATATACTTGACTGAATGAAAAATATTGTTTATTTCCATATATAATCTGTGGCCTACATTGATTTGAGTCATTACACTTATTTTATCAAAGAGCAAAAGATAATGAAACCATAGAAGATTTACATTTATCATTAAATGGTATGTCATTTTTTTCTTACATTTTTCTTTATTGAAATTTTTTAAAGTTTTTCAGACAAGTTACTAGCATGTTGATTTAGCTGATTACTTCCTAATATATAATGGCTAAAGGAAAATAAAAGCATATTAATAGAATGCCACTGTATGTTCTAAGATCTGTGTTCTAAGATTTGTCACTAATTTTGGGATACCTTCAATGAGCTAGTTTACAATGAAATGGAGATTTTATTCCTTATTTTATGAAATAGGCCTGATCACATCCCAATCTCATCCTTCCTACCCTCCACTTACTCTCATCTCTCCTCCGCTGCTGGCCCTGACAGCCTGGGCTTATTTTCACAAGGTGCTAATTAACTGTTTTCCGTGCAGTGAAACTGCTTCATACATCTTTCCTGTCTTGACTGATCATTTTATATAATTCCCTTCTTAACTCCTTCCTCAGGTTATCAATTATACTTCTTTCTTAAAATTGTCCGGTTATTGCCTCAGAGTTTCCAGTATACAATTTTGATTAATCTAAGTGTAGCTTCAGATAGTACTGTATGACTTTTGATTCCATATAAGGTAGTGTGGATATCTTATAACAGAGTTTCTGTTTCCGATTCCTCCCTCTTGTTACTTACGATATTGCTGTCTTTCATTTCACCTCTGTATATGCCAGGCACATGTATCACCCGATACATTGCTACTATTAAATAAAGTGATTTTTAAGTCAATTATAAGTAGAAACAGGAGCGCGGTGGCTCATGCCTGTAATCCTAGCACTCTGGGAGGCCGAGGCGGGAAGATCGCTCAAGGTCAGGAGTTTGAGACCAGCCTGAGCAAGAGCGAGACCCCGTCTCTACTAAAAATAGAAAGAAGTTAATTGGCCAACTAAAAATATATAGAAAAAATTAGCCGGGCATGGTGGCGCCTGCCTGTAGTCCCAGCTACACGGGAGGCTGAGGCAGAAAGATCGCTCGAGCCCGAGAGTTGGAGGTTGCCGTGAGCTAGGCTGACACCAGCTAGGCTTACACTCTAGCCTGGGCAACAGAGGGAGACTCTGTCTCCAAAAAAAAAAAAAAAGGAGAAAATAAACACTTAACAATTATTAATGTTATTTTATCATCCTCACACATCAGGCTCCAAAACAGTGGCAAGCTTGTCCCCACATTAGAGCCAGTTTTCCTCTGAATCAGCATGAAGATGGTGACCCAGGCATAAGTACTTGAATAGCACATCTGGCCTGATCAGCCGTGTCAGAAGGATGTGTGTAGGAGTGCGTGTAAATGTAAGTTTCCAAAGCCGGAAATGTCATTCCACGTTTGGTAAAATTCACAGAGAACATTGCTCGGGCCTTCCTAAGACGGCCCAGGAACAAACTCACTTCTGAGAAAAGTATAGGGCTGGGGCTAGAAGCATTTAATCTGTATGAGCAAGCATTTGGGAGGCCTTCATTTGAAATGAATTACTTGTGTTAATTGCCTGGAAAGTCACTTTGATTGCATACTAGAGTCGCAAACTCTTACTGAACTGTGATGTATTTTCCACCCTAAAATGTCAACAGGGTGGGTGAGCTGCCATGGAGAACACCAAGGAAGCAATTGTGATATGATATCTGATTCCTGTGTGGCTCGCACAGCTCGGTGCTGGATTCACTACTGTAATCTTGAACATGTTGGTTTAGAGCAATATGCATGATTAGGTGGTTTAATTACAGGTTGTGAGGGAAGCTGTGACCTTCTCAGGCCCACCCCGCCATTCTGGATGTGGCACTGTGCTGGTGGGAGGAGGAGGAGGCAGATGTGTGTGGTGAAGCTTGACTATGGCGGTGTTCCTTTGTGTATTCGATACTTCTAAAAGCCATGTGGACAATACACCAGATGTCAGCAGACATCTACTGCTTAAAGAAAATTTGGTAAGAATCGAGTTGCCTTGAACAAGAATCTGGTTAACATTACCAATTTACCAGTAAATTGTAAATGATGAGTGTCCAGCATCAACATGTACAATTCTCTTATTTTTAGCTAGTCTGGGAAAGCTAAATACAACATTAAAAATTAAAGACATGACATGATATTCTTGTCTAGCAATCCGTTAGCTAAGAACGTGATAGCTTCATAATGCCATAACCGTCTTATATGGAATCAAAAAAATAAGGCAGTTAATATAAACCCTGTCATATGCAAGATGTTTTGCAATTTAAAAACTACTTTCATGTTCATTCATATGTTGTATTATGATGAGAGAAAGCAATACAAGACAAAGCAGGTATCATTTTCCCAATTTTATAGTTGAAACAGCAAAGCAGAAATGTTAAGTGATTTGCAGTCTTAAAGTTAGGACTTAAACCCAAGCCTCTTGACACCAAGCCCACAGTCTTTTTCCTCCTCTGGGACATTAGAAAACCTGAAGACTAGACCTAGAGTTTTGAAATGCAAATTAACTCTGCCAGAAAACTGGATTCTTTCTCTACAGCACGAAGGACCGGTTTCATGGAAGACAATTTTTCTCTGCACTCGCCTTTCCACACTCTCTGTCCACGTCTCCTGGACTTCTTTCCATCTCTCTAGCCCACCTCTAGACAATTACATATGTTGTTTCTGAAGCGTTTTTCACTTTCCAAAATTCTGCTTATCCTTCGGTTGCCCCTTAGACATTACTTTCTTCAGAAAGCCTCCCCTGAGGCTGGAGGTCAACTGTCACCTGATAAGAAGCCTCTTTGGCTAAACCAGGCGGGGAGCCGATCATTGTTATTTAAGAGAGAAAACATTTATTAATAGATTTTTGGCCATAATTTTTAGTAAAGATTTGCCATTCACTTTCATAGAAAGTGTAAGATTTCTTTTTACATCAATTCATTATGTTTTATTAGACATGATGCATGAAATGTGGGGGAAAATCATTCCCTAAATGACATGATCCCGTACAACTTCTGTCTAACCCTGTGGTGTCAGGAAATCACTCAATGCTCAAAGTCACAATGCATTTGGAGACAAAAAGTCATTATATACTGTCAGCTTTCCAATGTGGTACAGACACAGAGTACGTGATGACTGCTAAGACCAACACTGAGAAGTTACTAAAACGAGTAAAAGCAAACCAAGTGGTAGACTACCAGATAATTATTTCAAAGATATACGATACGAGTCCACAGTTAAAAATACTAACCTGCCACAGCAGCCAACAGAAAAAGCAAATGAAAAAAAAACATGATTTGCTTGAAAGCCTCTTGCGTCTTCAGAGACACTTTGCTCCAGCTGGTGCCTTTGCTGGCTTCTAGTGAGTTCTCTCCCTCGGGAAGGAGTCCTTTCAGGAGAAACATCCTGTCTCTAGGCACCTCGTACACACTTCCCCATGACACGGCTCCCCTGAGTGATCTGTAAAGTGACACCTTCTTTTTTCTAAAGGGCAAAAGCTCCAGCTAGGGGATTTGCTTGAGCCAAGTGGAAAAAAAACCCCAAATCCCATTCCCCCACCTGCAAGGGTCTCCCACATCCTGGTAAATCGGGGGTGGTCACTAACTCTGATTGGTGAAGACTCTTCAGGAAACTCATTCCTTTTCAAAAAGAGTCCATTTAGTAATGACTCCAGGTCACTAATGTCACTGTCCTGCCCTTCTCTGTGTGTTTACTATGGCCTGACTTGGAATCGAAACCCAGAATCTCAGCTTACCAAGTTTGCAGAGGGTTTACAAGTCGCTAGGCGAGGTTAGCATGCAACCAAATAGCAAGAAGATGCAAAACAGTCTACTATTTGGCCAAGAGCCAACTGAATGCTAGTGATTAAGTTGAAGTTAAAGCTTGCTTTTTTGAGTGAATGTTGGAAAAAAAGGAAAAAATATATAAGTCAAAGCTTGCGGGTCGAGGGAAATCAGCTTTAGGGTCCTGATGGGAGAGATCCAGCTGAACAAAGAGTTAACATAAAAACGTCTCTGGAGGCAGCAAATTGGTGACGGACAGGCTAAATACGGCCTGCAGATCACATTTTTAAATGCGCAAAAGTCTTCTGAAAGATCTGAAGTTAAATGGCATGTGATTGGCCCAGCATTCTATAGTTTACCACAGTTCCCACCCCTCCCTATTATACCCCACCGACTGCTTCTCACATTTCCCTGCCTGGCTCCTTTGAGCATTCATGTTTGCAGTCTCTGACTTAGAGGTTTCGATTAGTTGCCATCTCAATAGGTGTCAACTGTTGTCATGGTTACCTAAACAGGATTATGCAATCTCAGACATGTCCAATGGAAGGATAATGTTGAGAACAAGGGCGATAGTGTTGTGACCAGACTTCACTGTGCTCCAGTGTTTTGGCTTTTCAGAGGAGCATATACAAATGTCCACGGAATGATCTTATGGGGATGGCTCCAAGCCATGTCCTGTGAAGGATGGCTGAAAAGAAGACTCTTGAGTTGGTGCCCTTCTCCACGGCCCCCTGCTTAGTTAAGCCACTATAGTCTTACACTTGGAACCCAGTTCATGTCCGCATTACACTTCCTAAATATGTCCTGAATCTATGCACTTGTATCTCACTCCTGCTAACCATCACCATCCCTAGCCTGGACCACTTGCCTATGTAACGACTCTTCAACAACCATGATTTTTCCTCTCCATGCATTTTCCAAGCTGCACACAGCGATCTTTTTAAAACACGTGCATCACTATGCCCTCCCTTGTCCCTTCTGTCCCCACGACATCGGTCCTCTCCCTGCCCTCAAACATGCCTAGTTCGCACTCCCCTCCCACCTTTTGATCATGTAGTTTTTCATCTTTGAAATGCCTCTCCCAGATCTCAGCATAGTTTGTTTCCTTTTCATCATTAAATGTCTCACCCTAAACGCCACTTCTTTAAGAGGTCTTTCTCGGTCACTTTCTATGATGTTTTCTTACCTTTTTCATAGTGTTCTTTCAGTGCCTGAAACAGTTTATCTGTGTGTTAACATGTTTAGTGTCTGTGGCCTCCACTAGAATTGTAATTCCCAGGCAAGGATTCTAGTCATTTTCTTCACTTCTAGCTATTTTGGTCATTTCTAGTGCTGAATCCCACTTCCCAAAATAAATATGTATGGACTAACTCCTTAAAAACGCTCACTGTCTGAGCACCATTGTACACTTAAAATTGAGTAAAGACATGATATGTAAATTACACTTCAATAAAGGAAGAAAAAAAAAACTCTCACTAACTTCCTGTCGCTCTGAAGATCAAGACCAAAATCGTTAATTTGGTCCATAGGACTCAGCAAGTTTGGCCCCACACGTCTCTCTAGCTTATCCTACACATCAATCCTTTGTTCCAACCACCCTGGCCATCTCACTGATTTTCAAAGACCTTGGACTTCTTCCATCTCACAGCTTTGGTACTTGCTGTTCCATCGGCCTGGGACACACAAATCTCCACACGATTGTGTCTTTTTCTTGTTCAGCTCTCAGGAGCAATGACTTCGTCAAGCAGGCTTCCCTGACTCCCTTATAACGTTGCTCAGTGACTCTATCCTACTGCTCTCTTTTATTTTCTTAACAGCATTTACTACTAGCTAAGATTAATTTTTTATTTCCTTGTTTGTCTTCAGCCTCTCCCACCGCATTTTTAGTTACATTAGTCTGGAGATTTGGGGGTGTGTTGTTCATTTCGGTATCCCTCGTGTCTGGGGCAGTGCCCAGCAACCACGAGGCATTCAAATATTTGTCAAATAACTGAATGACTAAAACAACCCTGGGAGGTAGCAGTACTTCTGTTTTACAAATAAGACAATTTGGAGGTTCAGAGAGGTTTTGTCTCCTGCCCAAGGACCCATAGCTTGTAAGGGGGAGAGCTAGAATTGAAATCCAAACCCAGCTTAAAATCGGTGTCTGTCTGGGCCCTAATGCCTTTCCCCTATCCCACTCTTTCTAGTTCCATCATCTGCTTCAGGACTCTTGGGAACCTACACATATTGTCACAGAAGTCAAAACAGCAAATGTTTCCACTTACTGGAAATACACATACACAGAGACTCACACACACAGAGATATGTGCAAACATAGACACACGCACAGATAAAAAAACAGCTCTCTTTCCTAATATAAAATTAATCTCATTTATCCAGATATTTGACTGAATACAACAGAATTAAGACAGCAATACCAATAACTGCATGAAAAATACTGGCCTGTGGTTAAAGAGGATGCTCATTCCTGTATCATTAATTTAAGCACCTATTATTTATTGTGCTCTGGGGCTGCCAACAGATGAGGAAAAACAGACCAGGTAGGAGCACACGCCCGCGTGGCCTAGGCATGCCAGGTATGGTATATTTCTGTGGTTCTCAACATGTGGGGCAGAAGAGCATCTGCACCCACTCTCCTTGGATGCTCCCCAAAATGCAGAGTGCTGGGTCTCGTTTCCTGCTAAAGGACAATTTCTATTTCAGTGGAATTGTACCATAGAACTATGGCTTGAGTGCTATTAGTATTTTCACTTCAGAGATAAGAAAACACGCGCACAGGTAGGTTAAACGAATTGACTAAGGCCACCCAGCTAAGCGGCAACAAGAACATAGGGTCAATGTCCAAACCCACTCTCTTAACCCCTCAAGGTTACACACTTCATTCTTGACCATTTGAAAGCTCTTTCCCCCAGTATTGGCATGTACAAAGCCCTTACTACTGCAAGGGTGTGGTCTGCAGGCCAGCATCATCAGGATCTCCTGTGAGTTTGTTAGAAGTGCAAATTCTTGGATCCCACCGACATGTACTGGAAAATCTGCATTTTAACAAGATCCCCAAGCAATTCCTGTGCACTAGGAAGTTTGAGAAGCATGCATCAGATTACCGATGAATACAAACACAGAAAGCAGAGTCATTCTTGTATCTCCCAACATCTTTGGAGAAGAGTTTTCCTTCTTAAGCACCCAGTTATTTCAGACTGAACAACTGCTAGCGCCAGTGGAGAGTGACAGGGATAAATCCTAGCGTCTCCTGCCACCTTGTGGTGAGAAGTTCCAACCGAGGCAGAATTCGTTCTCCAGCAAATAAATGGGGCAATATTGGAAGGGAGGGGTGGGCCAGGTCCTCAACTTTTGCAGCAATGTACTTTGAGAGACTACTACAAAATTCCAAGATACAATGGAATAGCCCCTGGGGTACATTTTGAGATGTCCAAACAACTGGTCTTTTCATGTGTGTTTCACCCAGGACACACATAGTGCATTCAGCAGCTCTAATTGAGAGATCTAACAAGTTCAGTTTCTGTTGATCAACAAATCACTGGTATTCCTACAGATTCTTTCCACTGTGGAATTCAAACATGCACATCCGAATGTGGTGGTCAGTTGGTGTGTGGGTGTTTTTATTGCTTATCTAAATGGCAGTGGCTACACAATCAGATCACTATTTCTGCATTTGCCTCGTCCAAGAATCTACAAAGTGTTCCACAAAGTACTGTGGAATTTCAGACAACCCTGCCAAATGCATCATCAGTGACCTCTGTGAAGCTGTCAGCAGAGCCAGTCCCACAAATGATGTCTCTAACACCTGGAAGAGAATAAGGAGAACATTCCAAAAATTTCCTACATACTTTACCCTAAACAGCCTAGACCTTGACAGTGCACTCAGTAACTGGATGATTTTGTTGTGAAGTCTGGAAGCTCACAAGCTGAGCTAAAGAAATCCAAAACAGCTACTACAGGTGAAGCTGACAGCAATGGCCCGCCCGCAGCTGCATCTACCAGAACCCTTTAAGGTTGCCTATGGGAAAGTTGGCCAGCGTCGAAGATTCCAGCAACTGAAAAATAAAAATGGCTCATTCAAAAGGAAAGGAATTGAAAGGTAGGTAATGGGGACTCAGTTTTCTTTTCCATTGTCTGAGAGTTTTTGGACTTCGCATTAAACAAAATTCACTGTGACGATCAGAGAAAGTAGCATCTCTTTTTAAGCATTACATTTAGAAATGAAGACTCTATATGGATTGGGGGTGGAGAGAGTCACTGCATTGGATCAGGAAATAGTGCCATAGCGGAAGCCTCGTGTTATGCACAGAAAAGTCTGAATTGTAACAGAGAAAACCTTTCCTTTCCACCTGAATTTGAAATTTAATGTGGCATTCGAGACTAAAATAAGTACTAGGTTAACATTTCAGCATCAGAATTTTAGACACCCCATGCCCCAGGCAAATACTATTATTTTGAAAATTCATTAGTGCATTCTTCAAAATAAGTCCACAATCAATGTGTTTTTTTCCCCTGTCTCAGCAATTTTGGCTGTTGAAATATGTACTAATCATATTTCACTTACATGCACGCTTTTTTTTTTGGCTGGTCAAGTGACATGTCCACACTCTTTAACATTAAAACTCTGTTAGATCAATGGCAAAGCCATAAAGACAAGTATGAAACATTCAAAACATAATACATTTTAATTTGGAAAGTCAGCATGGTGATTTATTTTTCAATTTCTTTAGGCTTTTCTCGTATCAGGTCCATGAGCTAAAGCTTGGACATGGAGAAGCGAGGTGTTTTCATGGGGACTGAGACACCAAAGGCCAAAATTCTGAACTTCCGTGGACACAATAAAATACTGTGGAGCTCTCTACTTTTAATAATAAATAGGGGCTCAAGGCTGGGGGTGGTGGCTCATACCTGTAATGTGAGCACTCTGGGAGGCCAAGGAGGGAGGATTGCTTGAGTTCAGGAGTTGGAGACCAGCCTGAGCAAGAGATGCCCTTCACTCTACCTGGGGTGACAAAGGGAGACTCTGGAAAAAAAAAGAAAAAGAAAGAAAGAAAGAAGGAAAGAAGGAAGGAAGGAAGGAAAAGAAAGAAAGGAAAGGAAGGAAGGAAGGAAGGAGAGAGAGAGAAAGAGAAAAAAGAAAAGAAAGAAAGAAAGAAAGAAAGAAAGAAAGAAAGAAAGAAAGAAAAAGAAAGGAGAGAGAGAAATAAAGAAAGAAAGAAATAGGGGCTCAAGAGGGTAAGCAGTACAACCAAATAAATTCAGTACCAAAAAAAACATTTAGACTTAAGAAGGAAGGGTTCTTCTCATACCAGAAATTAGAGCAGTTCTATTGTTAGGTCCTGGAGCAAAATCACCTTTGTTAATCATGTTATAAATAGATCGGGGAAAAGGGTGAGGAGGATGTGAGTGGGAGACACATTCTAGAGATTCAGAGACCGCTAAGAACTGGGCTCTTTACTTGAGGGGTTACATGGATGGCTTTTGGGATTCCTAAAACTCCTGAAATTATATTTCTGTTGTTTTGTGTGAGTGTGTGTGTGTATTCATAGTAGTAGAAATTATTTTAAAAATTATAATTATTCAAAGAGTCTCAGAGGGGTCCATGGGAGATTAATTCTAACTCATAAATTATCTCTGGGCAAATTAGAAAATGGTGCTCCTTCCTCAGGACACTGGCAGTAAAGAACACTTTATTGCCATCTGCCAGAAAATCATTGTAATAACTGTACACAGCTCTAAGGACTAATGTGAATAGCACCCCTGGAAGTCGTGTGTGCAGTTTGCAGAACTCTGTCCTTGGTCCCAGAGGGGAGGCCGCTAGCTAGCCCACCTTTGCCTTTTACATTTTCCCCACACAGATCTGATCGACGTGGTAATAAAAGTATCGTTTATTGAATGCCTTATTAGGTTCCAAACAGAAATTATTTCCTTTTATTCTCACAATTCTGGGAAGAGTATACCCACTTTTAAAGAAGAAAAGCAAAGCTTTATAGAGGTTAAATAACATGCCTGTGGTCACACACTTAGGCACCGTGGTTCTGAGTTGAATCAAGACCATTTAACTCAAGTGCCTGGGCTCTCACTGAGCTATTTTCCATGTGTAATTAATTACAGAGAAGGCGAAATGATTTAGGTTCACTTTAGAACAGTGTTTTCCTGGAGGGCAGTATACATGCTACTGGTGGCACAGGAAATATTTTAAACAGCATACAAAGAGCTGTTTTAATAGTTATGAATTTATTTCACTCCATATTAGAAATAAATATATTACAAATGTAATATAACATAGCATCATAGTATAGTATAAAACCTGAGCTTTCATGCAGAGAATTGAAGATTTATGGTCACACAAAACCTATACACAAATGTTTATAGCAGCTTTAGTCATAATAGCTCCAAACTGGAAACAACCCAAATGTTCTTCAACGTGTGAATGATCAAACAAAGTGTGGTTCATCTATATCATGGCATATTACTCAGCAATAAAAAGAAATAAACTACTGATACATACAACCTGAGAAAATGTCCAGAGGATTATGCTGAGTAAAAAAAGCAAATCCCAAAATATTACATACTGTTTCAATACATTTATATAATGTTCTTGGAAGGACAAAAATTATGCAAATGGAGGACAAATTAGTGGTTTTCGAGGTTAAGAAGGTGGGGGATGTGGAAGTGAGTGTGGCTATGAACCACGAGGGATCCTGGCGGTTCTGGAAATGTTCTTGTTCTGTATCTTGGTGTCAGTATTCTGGGTGCGACAGTGTATTACAGTTTTGCAAGATGTTACCATCTGGGGAAAGTGGGTGAGTAGAATACACAGAATCTCCCTGTGTTATTTCTTACATGTGCATGGGAATCTCTAATGGTCTCAAAATTAAAATTTTAATTTAAAAGAAAAACCCTAAGATGCCACGGATATTATTGTCTTGGATGAGGCCAACAGAAACTGGTTAATTGAGAAAGAATATCAGGTAAATAACTGTATCACAGCATGAGTGATTTTCATTCTAGCACAGAGATTAACAACACAGATCTTGGGAGAGATCATTTGGGCATAAATTACTTAATCCCTTCAAGCTTTAATTTCCTCATGTGTAAAATGGAGATGACAGTGTAAGTATTAAATTATATAATACGCATGAAAGTGCTAAGAGCAAAGTTTAGCACTTTTAGCACACAGAAATCTATTAGGAAATGTTCCTATTTTTATTACTCAAGTATGCCAAAGTTATGACGATTGTACATATACTTACTATAAATGAGTTTATATAATAGTATGTTATCTAAATGAATGTTCTATGTAAATGCAGTATTTATGGGGCCTTGGAGGTTATATTCCTATTGACCACCCTAGCAGACTCTTCGTCTCTCATGATTTTAGCTTCGGAACTGCCAAATGCAGCAAAAACTCTCTCAAACTATCATCGAAATAAGATTGCCAATTTGCCAATATGAGGTAATGAATTAGTCACAGACCCGGATTAAAATCTGCATTCTACCCTTAGTCAGTTAATTAATTTAACCTATGTTTCAGTTTACCCATTAATAAAATAAAGATAATAATATAACCTGCCTATCACAGTACTGTGATAAAATGAAATAGTGGCCAGATTGCACTTACTACAATTTGCAATTTGGTGACAAAACATGAAGTAGTTGCTACGGCTTTATTCCTCTGTGATTTGATTCTTGATCTTTAATTTCAATTTGTGGAATTATATAATTTGTTCACATTTGAAGTTTGCATTTTAATAATTTAACTTATTCCCATATCATTAAATTATTCCCTTTTAACTTTTCAATTTCTTTAATGCAATTATGTTTATTTTGTTTAGATGGCATAGAGCTGTGTCTACCAACTTAGTAAAACAAAATGTACTGGTCCCCGAAGAGGAATCATCCAGTGAGAGTGACATGGGATTTCATGAAAGCCAGCAAAATCAGAAAAAAAATTGGATGAAGAAAATGAAGACTGCTTTTGGGAGGATGGTCTCATATAAACACAGAAGCAAGCCAGCAACTGCCAGCAAAGAGGGCTCCACTAATCAGAAAGAAGCTCTCCTCTTAAGCACACAGGGTCTTCTTCCTAGAATTGTCAGGGAGCTTCCATCTCCCAAGTTATTTACCAAACCAAAAATGAGAAAGCTCACCGAGAATGGTAATCGAAGGCAATTTATCACTGTGTTGAGGCTAAGAGGAGTAGTGAAATTAGGATGGCTTTTCTGGCTACCCAAAGCATGGCAACTCTGAGAAGCTTGTCTGAAATGCAGAAATTCGGGCCTCACCCAGGTTTACTGAATCAGATTCTGCACTTTAGCAAGATCCTGTGTTGACTCATATGTACATACCTTTTGGGAAGCACTGGACTGGATTGCCTTTGAGGTTCTCCCAGTCCAATCAATCAATCAGTGGTCTGATCAGTCTGAAGTCACTTTTAATTTAAATATACAGTCATACAGATACATAGGTGTGTGTGTATATATACATATATATTAGAAAATCAAACTAAAGCAGGATTTTTTTTGTTTGTTTCGTTTCTGGAGAAAGTATTGAGGCAGACTTTCAGATGGCTACCTCTAACAGTGGAGGGTGTAGTGAGAATTAAATGAGCAAAATTTATGATTGGTAAGTCAGAAAGGATGTTTGATTTTTATTGTGTCAACTTTCTGTGGACTGTGTGGAAGAATCAACATTTGAACTGTGAACTTTAAGTCTTTTTTGCAATATAGAAATGCTGTTGTTCAGGGTCCTATGAGTTACGACTAACAATAGCACCAATGTTTGCACTCTCCTCTGTAGCTTTTTTTTTTTTTATTAGTAGACTTCATTTTTTAGAGCAGTTTTAGGGTAGTAAGTAAAGTGAGTAGTAGCTAGTATGGAGTAGTAAACAGAACTCACATGGTCCCTGCCCTCACAGACTTACAGCATAGGGACTTTCAAACATTATGCAAGTAATTATTTCTGATGCAAAATTAGAAGCAGAACATGCTATGGAAACAAATCACAGGAGCTCTGGCTTTAGGGGAGCGGGCTCAGGAAAGGCCTCTCTGAGGAAGGGACAATTAGATCGACATCTGAAGGACGGCTAAGAGTTAGACGAGGAAAGCGGGGGGAGGGCAGTTTCTCAGGAAGAAGGGAAAGTATGTTCAAGTCCCAACACCAAGAGAGCACCTGGCATAATTGAGACATGAAAGAAATCCAGGGGAGGTTGGAACAGAAAGAGCCAGAGAGAGGCTAGTTGATTGAGGTGGTACGGGAGAGTCATAGGCCACATTAAGAATGTTTAAGTTTCTCCTAAGGGTGATTGGAAACCATTGAATACTTTCAAGCTGGCGATTTCTATAACCTGATTTGCATTTTTAGAGGATAGCTGTGGCTGCAGAGTAGAGACTGGATTGGGGGAAGGTAAGAGCAGACTCTTACAGCCATTCAGGCAAGGCATGGCATTAGCTTGGATCAGGCATGGCGGCGGGGATGGAGAGGTAAAGGGGGAAGTAAGCCTAGGTGGAAGCTGCAAGATGCTGGGAAGAGCCGGACAGCAGAGGGTAGGGGAGAGGGAAGGGTTTCTGGGTTGAGCACCTGCTTTGAAGGTGGAGGCAGCAAATGTCACAGAGGGCAGAAACAAAGAACCTGATGGAAAAGGAAGTCATGCGTTCTGGTGAGACTTGCTGACTCGAGGTTCTTGCCCAACAGCCAAGTGGCCGTGTCAAGTAGGCTAAGGATTTATTGAAGTCCGAGGCTCCCTGAGAAGCCCCTAGCAAGGGGCCTTAAGCAGAACAAGGTGGCTTTATTTATTTATTTATTTTTCTTTTGTAACCCCAACTAACGACTGAAGGACAAGGTGATTTTAGGTGCTGCACACAGCGTGAAGTGACACCGAACACACAGCAATTGCAAATGCTTCTTCCTGAACGCCCTGCTGTCCTTTGGATTACATGAAGGAAAATGTCTCCTTTCATGTGCCACCCTCTTTGTAAGAAAAGGAGAGTAACCTGAAGTTTAGTTGCTGCAGAAAATAACGTAGTTTGTTTTCAGCCTATTAATTTTAATGCCTAATTATGATTCTGGTTTTCAATTTATGAGCGATGATGACACCACTGCACTCTAGCCAGGGTGACACAGTGAGACTCTCTCTCAAAAAAAAAAAAAAGTTTCTAATCGTGATCCTTACAGGTTTTCCCCTCCCCCCCCTTTTTATAAGCGACTATACAACTTGATGTTGTAGAAGCAGAGACAGAGGAGGTAACCCGAGGAAATGCACTGTTCCGGGCCAGGAGGACCACCAAGCGGTTATCTGTGACATCTCTTCCTTCAGGACTGCAAAAGGTAAAGCGCTAAAACAAACTTGCCTCTAAGGATGTACACAAAACTCAGTGTATAGGGATTTTGCAAAAATCAAGTTCTCTCCTATCATAAATTGTCCATAATAAAACCTTTAATTCAGGTGCTTGTGTCTCCTCTTCAAGGGCTTTTAGGGCCCTCTTTTAGGGCTCTCTCCAGGTCAGATTCCTCTACTTCTAACCTCAAACAGTTCGGCTTCTTCTACAATCTGGGCAACAATGGAGTTTGGAGCTTTATACTCACTTTCTCAGCTGTTCAAATGTCAAGTTAGTATATTAGTAATCTGGCCTATCTGAACATGCCACGTGGTGAGGAATTCCCTGGACCAACTCTGTCCGATGAACTTTTTGTGAGGATGCAAGTGTACACTGTCCAAAAGAGTAGGCATTAGCCACGTGTGGATTTTGAGACTCTGAAAAGTGGCCAGTGCAATTGAGGAACTCAATTTTTAATCTTTCTTTTCATCTGAAATTAAAATGTAAATGGCCACATGAATAGCACAGAAAGTGCAGCACTAGATGATCCAGGACTCTCCAAACCAAAGCTTTTACTTACTTGTAGGTATGTATGTTTGAACCTAAATTGCCCAGGCTGGGGTGTAATGGCCCAGTAATAGTTCACTGCAACCTTGAACTCCTGGGCTCAAGCAATCCTCCCACCTCAGCCTCCCAAGTAGCTGGGACTACAGGCGCATGCCACCACACCCAGTTAATCTTTTTTTCTTTTTTGTAGAGACAGGGTCTTCTCACTATGTTGCTCAGGCTGGTCTTGAACTCCTGGCCTCAAGTGATCCTTCTGCGTTGGCCTTCCAAAGTGCTGGGAATACAACTGTGAGCCACCATGCCTGGCCAAACTATTTTTAAAAATTAGAACCTTGAGCTATTATTATTTTAAATAACAAGCACTTACTTAAAGCTGACTGTGTTCCAAACCCGTTCTAAGTGCTTTAGAAATACTAACTCAGGCCAGGCACGGTGGCATGTACCTATAGTCCCAGCTACCCAGGAGCCTGAGGCAGGAGGATTGCTTGAGCTCAGGAGTTTGAGGTTACAGTGAGCTATGATAATGCCACTGTACTCCAGCCCGAGTGACAGAGTAAGACCCTGTCTCTGAAAGAACAAAAAATCAACTCCAGATAATCCTTACAACATTCCTATAAGGTAGATAGCAACACTATCCTTATTTTAGGGATGGCACAGAGAGGTTAATTTGCCCATGTAAGTGATAGAGCCAAAGCTTCAAACCCAGGAAGACCTGAGTCTAGAGTCCTCACTCTTTTTTTTTTTTTCGAGACAGAGTCTTACTCTGTTGCCCGGGCTAGAGTGCTGTGGCGTCAGCCTAGCTCACAGCAACCTCAAACTCCTGGGCTGAAGCGATCCTTCTGCCTCAGCCTCCCAAGTAGCTGGGACTACAGGCATGCGCCACCATGCCCGGCTAATTTTTTCTATATAT
>CAUYRT010026616.1:0-13687 GCA_963574885.1 Lepilemur ruficaudatus
ATATGTAATGTACGCTCTAAAAACCTAAACAACAAAAAACTTCCATGACATTCATTTCTAAGATTTTTATCATTAAGAATTCTATGGAGGCCAGGTGCGGTGGCTCACGCATGTAATCCTAGCACTCTGGGAGGCCCAGGCGGGTGGATTGCTCAAGGTCAGGAGTTCAAAACCAGCCTGAGCAAGAGTGAGACCCTGTCTCTACTAAAAATAGAGGGAAATTAATTGGCCAACTAAAAATATAGAAAAAAAATTAGCCAGGCATGGTGGCACATGCCTGTAGTCCCAGCTACTCGGGAGGCTGAGGCAGAAGGATCGCTTGAGCCCAGGAGTTTGAGGTTGCTGTGAGCTAGGCTGATGCCACGGCACTCACTCTAGCCTGGGCAAGAGAGCGAGACTCTGTCTCAAAAATAAATAAATACAAGAATTCTATGGAGTAAAATCATACAATGGTACACACTTGATGTATCATTTTGCTTCTTTTTCTGAAGGAATCCAAGAAGAACTTTACAAGTAAGTCCATGACATAAATCCCCTTATTTAGAAATATCATATTTTTTTAAATCAAAGAAGGCTTTCATATGCCTGGCTAATGCCCATTTATGATAGCAGTATGTCCAGTAATAGGGTGAAAATATTTCTTAACAATTTTTTTCCTGCCATTATATTTAAGCTGCCAATGTCCTTAGGAGTTTAAATACTAAAATTCAAACTAGCAATATACCTTTTCCTTTAAGATACAAGTAAATCAATAAAGACCACCATCAAATTCATTCTGTGATTTAAAGAGTTTATGTTCTCAAAAAGCATGATATTAGCAAAAGCAAAGTAAAAATTCATACTACAGAACCAGTTGATTGTGTTTCTCATTTCCTTTTTTTTTTTGAGACAGAGTCTCAACTCTGTTGCCCAGGCTAGAGTGCCATGGCATCAGCCTAGCTCAGAGCAACCTCAAACTCCTGGGCTCAAGTGATCCTTCTGCCTCAGCCTCCCAAGTAGCTGGGACTACAGGCATAAGCCACCATGCCCAGCTAATTTTTTCTATACATTTTAGTTGGCCAATTAATTTCTCTGTATTTTTTTTAGTAGAGATGGGGTCTTACTCTTGCTCAGGCTGGTTTCGAACTCCTGACTTTTGAGCAATCCGCCCACCTCGGGCTCCCAGAGTGCTAGTATTACAGGCGAGAGCCACCGCGCCCAGCCTGTTTCTCATTTCTGTTTCCTGAGTTCTTCATTTTCTTGTTTTCTGATGCTGTCCTTACTGGAGTCTTAACCTTTGTCTAAATATTTTTCTCTTACTTAAACCCTCATTAAATATCCCCAGCACAGCATTTCTGTGGCTGTATATGAAACATGCTCAATGGCTAATATCTCTGCCATGGTCATAGCCATACTCAGAGGACCTTAAGCATTTGCACGTATGAAATTGACTTTAGACCTTGTTAGAACAGTACCACAAAATTCATTCATAAATGTATAAAACTAATACATTTTTTCTAATTTTCAATGTCTAATTTTTAAGCTTAAATATAGATTACCTTAGCTATATTACCAGTATATCCTGGAACCAAAGTAAGATGGTTTTCCTGTTCCCATAATCCACTTAATTGTTGTTTTAAAATCTGAATATTTCTAGGAGAAAAAAAGAAGAAAAATGAGAAAGCAAATGTAGTAGGATATGGACTTTGGTAGTAAATATATTTAATGAAACAGTTTTGAAATTTTCAAGTATATATCAGGAGAAAACTATGCTATTTAAAGTCAAGCAACTTAGGTGTGCAGACTTAGGAAAAAAAGTAAAGTCAAGCAACTGTTTAAAATAACATATGTCAATCATGAAAATGAAAGGTTACTAGTTGTCAAAGCAGGTAAGAAAACAACTGGGCATTTGAAGTATTTGTACAACCTGTTCTTGGGTATGAAGTGGGAAATTTTGAGAGCCTAGAAAGAAAATTATGGATTGTCACAGGAGACTGTTGGGAGATTTTTTCCATGTGGCAACATGATCATCTGGCTACTCTGGTAGAAAACTCACACATTTTCACATCAAGGCAGTACTCAGTTATGGTTATTACAGTTTTTAGAATTATAATCATCAACAATGGACACTCAAGTTACTGTCCAGGTAGCCAAAGATCCTGCAGGAAGCTTCCATTCCTTATTCCACTAAGTGCATCTCTTTTCCCTTCCCTTACTTGCATAATGGATATAAGGGTTAAACCACTGCTGTGCTTTTTCCTCCTAAAATGAAGGGAACAATTCTGCCAGAAGAAGAGATACAGAGGGTTAGTAGGCTATGGAATTTAACTTCTATGTGTGACTTTCACAAATGAACAATATCTCAAGTTAAATCTCTCCGAAAATGAAGAGAATAAATATTATATACTGATGACCATGGAATAAAATTATTGCCTAATTTAATCAAGCTGCTTTTCTGAGGGAAATTTCAGTATGAGTTTATCTTTAAAGGTATACTTACCCATCATTTATAGTTTCTGTTTTGGATGATAGTTCTGACCACCACCTTTTTATGACTGCTTGAAGCCAGTTTAAACCAACTATTACATATCTGAAATGACATTTTGTTACAAAATTCAAGTGTTTTCATCTAAGAAATCTTTACAAAAGATGATATTCTCTCTCTCTCCCCCAAAATACATACACTGATCTTCCCCTTTTAAAAATTTATTTCACTACTTTCATGATCTATTTCGCAAAATTCTATTTCACGTAACTAGTTTATAGATGTTTTTGTAACTGTTCCTTAGTCACTTCATATTCTTTTCCTAATTTCTGTAATAAAAGCTCTTTAAAATATGAAACCATGTATGTCTCATGGAGCCCAGTCTATCATTATGTACTCACAAAGCACAAAATCAAGGATGCTGAAAAAGAAAAATGAATCAAGATTCAGATTCGCACTTACTCTTCAAATTTGCTTTTAAGTAGTGACTTTACTAGTGGCAACAAGTCTACACAGCAGCCAAGTGAGATATAGTGTTTTTCTTCCTGTAAACTAATGTAAAGAAAATACTAAGTTATAAAAATATGAACAGGCCATAATTTGACCTCCTTTAAACTGACTTTTTTTCTGAAAAATATTATTTTTACCTATTAGTGAGCACAGGAAGGCAATCTACCACAACTCCAAGGTCTTCTATCCTGCGAGTACAAAAAGAATATCATTGCTCAGAGAACTGATTATTTCATATTTACTTTCATATTTATAATCTTCACACTGCTTTTGAGAAATTCATTAATCTAACAAATAATTTCGGTGTCTATGGTGAGTCAAATGCTGGGGATAACAGCAGTGAACAAAGAGATAGGATTTGCATTCCAGTGCATGAGTATAGGTGTGTTGATGGAGCAGAGACAGGCGGTAAACAAATAAACAAGCAAAATATATAGAGTAGATTGATGATAAGCGCTATAGAGAAAACTAAAACAGCAAAGGGAGATAGGGAATGAGGAAATAAGTATTTTTAAATACGGTGGTCAAGGAGGGCCTCAACTAAGGTAACATTTGATAGACTTGAATACAATGAGGAAGGTTATGCTTAAAATTCCCACTCAAAGGGGATTTTTTAAAGGTTAGTTTTCCTATATCAGTATCTCTTAGTTTTTTACAGATAAGAATCTTAGTCAGAAAAGATAACAGCTTTACTCAATATGATAAAACAGATGGTTTTTCTGTATTTTGGTTACTCTTAGACTAGTGATGGATGTAACTTAAACCATATTATTTCTATTGAAGCTAAATATAAGAAGTTTAAAATTTTAGCCAGTAATAACATAAAAAAGAAGAGGCACTTCTAATATCACACTGAAAATTACTTTTACTGAACAAACAAGTGTTCAGTAAAAAGGTCACACTTACCTCACCAAATAAGCTACAAGTTCACTTATACTTCTCTTTCTCCAGAAAGTTAAAGCTACATTCAATCTCAAATTCCTACTGAACAAAACTTGAGCCATTGTTTCATGATCCTGAGAAACCTGAAAGGCAATAATCTAATTTGTTAAAAAGCACAATGAAACAGGATATGAAACTATTTTTTTCATAAATAATTCTGGTAGACATAGTTTTTTTTTTTTTTCTTTTTTAGCCTAAGTAGAAGACATAGTTTTAAATTATGCAAAGGTGACTCCTTTACTGGCTCACAAAAAGGAATATCATAGTTGAACATATTAAACAAATGATCTGAACAAATTAGGACCTATTTAATTTTTATCAATACTTTTTCTGGCTTGCTACTATTTTTCTTTTAAATCCAAATAATTTGTAAAATAAATTATTTTTAGCTGACCCACAAACCTAGGACTTAATTTATAATGTAGACAAAAGGAAAAGGTAAACATAGAGGCTAGTCATTACCAACTAGATGGCATAAAAAGGGAACTATAAACACAGTTCTGTGATGTTATAGTATCACTTAAATTTGTCTATTTTTATATAATAAAGTATTATTCCCCTGTTGTAAAATGTTTAAATAACACAGAACTACGTAAGAGAAAAAATGAATACTCTCTACCTGCCCATAAAAACATGCAATATTACTCTCCAGAGGTAATCACAGTCAAAAGATTGGTATGTATCTTTCCAAACAATTTTCTAGACAAAGACAAATTAGGTATGTAATTAAACACTCTGAAAAATTAAAAATTAAATTATCTATATTGTTTAAAACCTTGCCTTTTCACCTATATCAACATTTTTCAATGTCAAAACAGATCAACTTCATTTTTAAAAAAATACTTAAATACTTTCATTAAGATTAATTTTACAATGGGAACAGCTAGATCAAAGATTACGTATATTTGAACTTGGATAAGATAATATGGTATCACTTTTAGATTTAGGTTTTTAGAGCAGGTACTGGTCAATTAGGAAAACAGGTTTGAAACAACAGAGCAATCAATACACCTGTTAGTTCAATTTGAGGTCAAGGAAGGCTTGTGAAAAGTAGTGAAAATGAGAAAGCAAAGTAAAAGGAGGGTCTTGAGAAAAACATCTCACAGTGGCAGTGATTCAAATGCACAATTAAAACTTTTTTTTTAAGGCACTTGCACTCGTAAGTTTATTCTCCCAGTTCAAGTGAAGAACCAACCTAGGATCCAATCTAGGTCAGATTTCTAGGTTATACAGTCACATGTTCTTTTTCTTCAGAGTATATAGTTTGTACGATGGTTTGACTAATGTTGGCCTCATTACTTCTCTAACTACATGAAAGAAAGGGCAGTGTCTGTCTTTCACCCACCAATCTATTTCTCCTCAGAGCCTGCAGAGAACATTCTAAATTAGGAAATAGCAATATTAACAGTAGGGAGCTCTCAATATTTGTGAGACAATTAGTATGACAAGTGATTTTCTTTAACACTACAGTTTAGTCACCATCCTATTTTCCAGGGCCCATGATAATACACCACCAAATAAAATTCTCCTTGTTCCTCTTTTTTCACAGATACCACTCACTCCCTCCATTTCTCCTAGCAATGCTAACTTTCTATTACTCTAGGATCTTATTTTTATAAGTAGAAATATTTTCGCTGCCAAAAGGAATCTATTTTTTGCATCATTTCATTATGCTTAATTTTAATACTTAATTTTCTACCTTTCTTTCATTGTATTTACTTGTAATTATGCTAAACATGATGCTCATCTTCATGCACCTATACACATTTATTACCATTTTAGTTTAAAAAGATTTTTTTTCCTGCTTGTATGCTGCAGAAAATGCTTTTCATTAACAACTCAAGTTAAGATTATGGAAAACATGTTTCTTCAGGTTTATTTTCTACAACTTATATAATAAACATGTTTATTATTCTAAACTCATGTGTACTAATAAATTTTATCAAACCATTCCTTCAAATGACCATTATTATAAAAACTACTTTATTGAGCTATAATTTACATGCCTTAAAATTCATCCATTAAAGTTCATAATTCAATAGTTTTTAGATTTATAGAGTTGTGCAACCATCATCACAATCCAGTTTTGGAATATTTCTATCACCTCTCAAAATTCCCTTGAGCCTGTTAAAACAACCAATTATGCTTGAGCCAGAAGAGCAGGAGAGGGAGAGAGAGGAGAGAGGAGAGAGGAGAGAGGAGAGAGGGGAGTGGGGAGAGGGGAGAGCCTCGCTCTGTCACCCAGGCTAGAGTACAACGGCATGATCACAGCTCACAGCAACCTCAAATTCCTGGGCTCAAGCAATCCTCCTGCTTCAGCCTCCTGAATAGCTGGGAACACAGGCATGCACCACCATGCCCGGCTAATTTTTAAAAATTTTTTGTAAGGACAGGGTCTTACTATTGCCCAGGCTGGTCTAGAACTCCTGGTGGCAAGTGAATCTCCCGCCCCGGTCTCCCAAAGTGCTAGGATTACAGGCATGAGCCACCAAGCCCAGCCTCCTTTTCCCTTCCTTTAAATCTGTACTAGCCAATTTATCATTCTGGATACTTACAGCAGTCTATTAAGTATTTCATTCCATCTTGGATACTGCCAATTTAGGGAAATGAAATAAATTACTGATACAGATGTGGTTAATCTAGAAAATTGTTTCAGGGAGTTACTATTTCATATTTATTGACCAATGGCACTTAAACAAGTCTGTATTCAATGGGTGGTAAATTAGAATATGGCAAAGAAAAAAAAAAAAACCAATAGTATAACATGAACAAAGTTAAGCTAGAAATGGCATAGAGAAATAACTTACCTCAGAAAAAAACCCACTATATTTTGATGATGGGCTTTCTGTTTGTGAAGAACTAGAATCATTGGAGTTAATCAAATATGTTCGACTATCACGGTGTAATTTTTCAGGCAAATGGCCTGCACAAGCCAGTTCATTTTCTTTATTTGCCATGTCACAGCCCCCACTTCGAGGGGACTGTTTTTTTCTGTAACAAGGATTTGGAAAGGGATGATGAACCTTCTTTCTGTGATAGATCCCCTTACGCAGTTTATCTGGGCTTTTCACAGCTTGTCCAACTGTTCTGTAAAAACAATTTATTTTCTTAAATGAAAAAGAACCATATGAAAGCCTTTAAAGCTTTTAAATAGAGAATTAATAGGCCACATATTGTGATCCTAGTCCACCAAAATTAGAGATATATAGAATAATTAAGACAAAAACTTAACTCTTAGCTTGAAGAGGAAAATAAAAAGGAAATAACAAATTATCTGTAAGACAATGAAAAGGATGACACTTTATACCAAATAAAAATAGAGACACAGTAAGTACATAGTTTTAAAATAAAATATTAAAGGCCATTGTGGGAATAAGAAAATTATAATAACTTCTAGACACCTAATCTTTTTCTAACAAAGCAACAGACTGTATAAGTTTGAATATTTTAAAGTTATTTTAATTAAAGTGAAGTATATTTAATTTTGTGTAAGACAGAACACAATAGAGCAAATCTCATGGTTAAGTAAAGTGGTTCTCAAATGTTTTGTTATCAGGATGCTTTGCCCTCTTAAATTTTTTTTTTTTTTTAGAAGCAGGGTCTCACTGTCAAACCCAGGCTGGAGTGCCGTGGCACAAGCATAGCTTACTTCAGCCTCTAACTCCTGAGCTCAGGCAATTCGTCTGCCTCAACTTCCCAAATACCTGGGACTACGTACAGGCATGTGCTACCATGCCCGGCTAGTTTTTTCATATTTTTTGTAGAGATGGGGGTTCAGCATGTTGTCCAGGCTGGTCTCAAACTACTGGCTTCAAATGATCCTCCAGCTTTGGCCTCTCAACGTGCTGGATTATAAGTATGAACCACTGCGCCTGGTCTGCTCTCTTAAAAATTATTAATGTCTCAAAGAATTATTTATGTAGGTAATATCTATTGATGTTTACTGTATCAGAAACTAAAACTGAGAAACTTTAAAAATACTTGTTAGTTCATTTCAGAAGTAATGACTCATTACATATTTACATAGAATATTTTATCAAAAAACCCGTATTTTCCAAAACAATCTGGTTTAACAGAAGACAGTTGTATTCTCATTCTCCATCCAGTCTACTGTGATATCAAATATTACATAGCCTCTGGAAAACTGTATTGTACACTTGCAAGACAGCGAAAATGAAGATGGTGAATAATGTCTTAGTATTGTTATGAAAATAGTTTTGACTTCAAAAATTCCCTGAAAGGTCTTCAGGGACTTCCCAAGCCCTCAGATCACACTGTGAGAACCAGTGGTTTTGTAGAACATGCCTTCAGAGTTTGGCAGATCTCATAATGAATGCCATCTTTACCACTTTCTGGCTGTATGATCCTGAACAAATCATTTAACTTCTCTGATCTTTAGTTTTCCATCAACTATTAGGAGTCATAATGCCTATCAAGCAGGACGTCTGTAAGGAACAGAGATAATATTGATGTGTTTACCAGCACAGAGCCTGGCACAAAGGAGCTGTTTGATGATAAGTTAATCATTATTTTAATAAAAAAGAATACTTATTTTTCTCCTTATTTTCATCCTTACTTAGTTTTCAATATTTGCACTTCCCCACAAACTTTAAAGAAGCTCTTACCTATTTTTGTAAGCAGCCAACTGTTTTGGAGATTTCTTAACCTAAAAAATGAAAGTAGATCGTTGCAGCATATTTAAGTTAGAGTTATGTAAACTTTGTGATTAATATCAACAAATTTAAAATTCAACAAGTATGTTTTTTGGATTACAGTTTCCTTATGCTGTAACTTCAATCATTAGGTACAAAAACATCACACGTAGGTATTTTTGGCAGAGCAATATATTCATCTCCCTATTTTCCATGCCACTAGTCACATATTATACTGTACTTCTATGGTGTTAAGTGAGTTGAATTTTAATATAGTTTAAAAGAAATTATATCAGTGCTAATGAGCCTTACAAAGATGACCCAAAAGCACCTCTGTGATTCCTCATAAACTAAAATATTCATCAAAACAGTATACTAGCTAAAATGTTTTTACAACTTTAGGAATATAATTGTCATACTTTATTAATTCTACATAATTCTGGGAGATTAAGCAGAATTATTATCCTCCAACTGTGTAAACAATTTAACCAGAACTATCTATAGTATACCTGACAGTTGAAAATGTCTTACCTGTTACCTAGAAACCATGGACTTACCTCCTTCATGTTCTTATTAGTGAAATTAGAGATCCGTTTTCTAGGAAGATCAATGGAATGATCCTCAATATTATCATAAAAGTTCCGTTTTTTAACATTGTGGGTTTCAGATGCCATAATCTCTTAAATACCTAGAAAATAAAATGAAAAGAACAGAAAATACAAAAAGTAAAACAGCTTGATCATTTCTCTAACACACACATAAACATACAACAATAGCACCATGCTATGTAAAAGAGGGTTATGAGTAAAGCAGAAGACATAGTTCTAATTTATACATTTTTAAAAACCTTAAACACAAAGGAAACATAAGCCAGGGAACTTCAGGAAATTAGGGCCCTTTGTGTTCTCATTCTTTAGTTGCATATAGTTGCAATAAAATGTATGAATTTTTGCCAGAGCAACATGTCAATCTCCCCATTTTCCATATCACTAGCCATTTATTAAATGCACAGGTTATGGAAGCAGGTCTATAAAGTAGTAGTATTTATGGCATCCAAATATATAGAAGTCTAAAATTTTGTAACCAAATCACTGGGTCAAATATAACACCAAGCAGCCAGAGGAACCAAAATCAGACATCTATCTGACTTCTCCTATGCCTAATTCTTACATGTTTCTTTCATTGTTGCACCTAGCTCTCCAAACTTTTCCTCTACCTTTGAAAAAAATAACCCAGGCTCTCCTATTTCTCTGGTTATATCCAAAGAGGTGGCGGTGGAATTAGATGCTATGACTTCATTTACATAAAAGAGGAAATCGGTAAATTCCCCACGTGTACTCTGGTTTCACATAGGAATTATTTTAGGTTGTGCCCTGAACATGTTTCCTCCCTTGTTCTTTCTTTAAAAATCCACTAAGCATACACTATATGCTAGGCCCTGAAGTTAATGTAAATGATGCTCAGAGACACTATTCTAAAGAATCATTTAAGAAGCTTTTGAAAATGCACCTTACTGGGCCTTAACTTCAGAGACTATAACTCAACAGGTCTTTGGACTGGAGCCCAAAGCAATTACATCTTTTAAAAGCTCCACAGGTCTTTCTTTCTCTCTCAAACTCTCTCTCCCTCTCTCTTCTTGAGATGTGGGTCTCACTATGTTACTGAGGCTGGTCTCGAGCTCCTGGGTTCAAGAGATCCTCCTGCCTTAGCCTTCCCAGTAGCTGAGACTAGGCATGTACCACTGCCTCTAGCTCCACAGGTGTTTCTAATGCATATTCTGAATTTTCCAAAAATATGACTTGGAGTATTCAAGATTTTCTGCAGCTAATCCATGGACAGCCCTTCTACCTGTACTCAAGTTAAGAAAGAAAAGCTGTATTTGTATGCAACACTAACTCTTTGACTACTAATGTATGTTTCTGCTTGCTGTGCCTTGTTATGGCTGCTTTTTTGTACTAATAAGGTATGTTTGGTGTTCTCCTTGGGAAAAAAAAAGAAACCTCTAAAGTTTGGCTGGGCCTGGTGGCTCATGCCTGTAATCCTAGCACTCTGGGAAGCCTAGGCAGAACTGCTTGAGGTCAGGTGTTCGAGACCAGCCTAAGCAAGAGCTGGACCTATCTCTACTAAAAAAAAAAAAAAAAAAAAACTAGCTGTACAACTAAAAAAAGAAAAAATTAGCTGTGCATGGTGGCACATGCCTGTAGTCCCAGCTACTCCAGAGGCTGGGGCAGGGGATCGCCTGAGCCCAGGAGTTTGAGGTTGCTGTGAGCTAGACTAACACCACAGCACTCTATCCTGGGCAACAGAAGGAGGCTGTCAAAAAAAAAAAAAAAAAAAAGAAACCTCTAGGGTGATTTCCTTTTAAAATAAATAAATAATTGCAACAATACAATAAGCACTAACAGAGGGGCACCCAGAAGATTCAGCAAAGCTTAACTAAGGAGAGTCTTAAAGGACAAACAGCACAATGAGAAAATAGCATGTGCATAACTGAAAGGCATGAAACAGCATGGTTTGTTTGGCAATCTCTTAAGTAGATACTTGTGGCTGGAGCTTAGGCTGAGGGCCAGTTGCAGAAGAGAAGTGAGGCTAGAGAGATAGGCAGAAGCTATTAATAGATCATAAAGGGTCTTGTTCACAATGCCACAATGTAAGCCATTTTTCTTTTTAATTTTAATGAAAAGGGATCTTTTAGTTGAAGATAATGAATTAAATACATGCAATTACTTCTACCGTTCCCTGAAACTCCATTAAAGTAACAATAAAGGGCACTTTGGAAGGCCAGCAGTATCACTTGAAACCAGGTGGATCACTTGAAACCAGTGAAACTGGGATCACTTGAAACCAGGAGTTTGAGATCAGCCAGGGCAACATAGCAATACCCCATCTCTACAAAAAAAATTTAAAAATTATTTGGGCCAGGTGATGTACCCCTATAGTCCCAGCTCCTCAGGAGGCTGAGGTGGGAGGATTGCTTGAGCCCAGGAGTTGCAGAGTTGGAGATTACAGTGAGCTATGATTGTACCACTGAACTCAAGCCTGGCTGATGGAATAAGATCTTGTTTCTTTTAAAAAAAAAAAAATATAGGGCCAGGCGTGGTGGCTCACGCCTGTAATCCTAGCACTCTGGGAGGCCGAGGCGGGCATATCGCTCAAGGTCAGGAGTTTGAAACCAGCCTGAGCAAGAGTGAGACCCTGTCTCTACTAAAATATAAAGAAATTAATTGGCCAACTTAAAAAAAATATATAGAAAAATTAGCTGGGCATGGTGGCACATGCCTGTAGTCCCAGCTACTCGGGAGGCTGAGGCAGAAGGATTACTTGAGCCCAGGAGCTGGAGGTTGCTGTGAGCTAGGCTGACGCCACGGCACTCTAGCCCAGGCAATGGAGTGAGGCTCTGTCTCAAAAAAAAAAAAAAAAGTAAAAGACTTGCTAAATAAGATGTAGTTTGTGTGTGGCAGTGGCAGACTGAGGAATCCAGCTTAATCTTGTTTAATGTTCAACCAACTCCATTGTACAGTGATGCCTTTGTAAAAATACTTGTTCTTTCCGTATGATTTTGCCTAGTGATTAGTTGCTGGAGGGTTTTTTTTTTTTAAAGGAATACGTCATAATTGGTATAGGACAAAGCTATGATTCTGGAGTCATAGGGATCTGAGCTTATAAGTTTTAAACTGTTATTTATCATCTTTGAATCTCAGTTACTTTGTCTGTAAAATAGCAATGTTTATAATTACTTTAGTGTTTTGGAGAAATTAAACAAGATAATGCATTTTTCTGTACTTACTGATGTATAGTGTGTTTGTACTTAGGTGGCAGTTTATATAAAGGAAGCACTGGGACTTGTGGCCACACCCTTCAAGAATAAAAAAATTAGAAAATGGAACAACCATATATGTTATGTGACGAAGAACAAGAGCCAGAACCACAGAAGAACATAAAAGAAACCAAGCAAGTAGGTGATGAAGATGCTGAGCTAATCTTTGTTGGGGTGGAACATGTAAATGAAGATGCTGAGCTCATCTTTGTTGGGGTGACTTCAAATTCGAAACCAGTTGTTTCAAACATTTTGAACAGAGTCACCCCGGGCTCATGTTCAAGGAGAAAAAAGTATAGTCGCCTTAGAAAACATACTGCTCAAAAATTGCAGCCTACAAGTCATGTGATACCTGCATCGGGAGCAGTGACTGTCCTGCCAGGTTCTCAGTCTGAATCAAGATCAACAGATAGTCCTATTATTATTGAGCCTTTGTCTAAACCTGATTGTAAAAATAATTCACCACAAGTCGTGCCTAATAGCTCTTCAGAGTTATGTTCTCCCTTGATCACATGCGCAAGCTCATTGCATCATCCAGTAAGAGAAGCACTTTTGGTAGAAGGTATGAATGAAAGTCCATATGTATCAAAGCGACTTTCCACTTCTGAAGTAAATGGCGTAAGTACCAAAAGGGCTAAACTCAGGGATGGAATCACAGAGGGAAATTCTTCAGCTGTGTCCTCTTCAGGTATCTTTCATACGGTGAATACTCAGCAAAGTATACCCTCAGACAATGTTGATACCTCATTAAGCCATGTTCAGAATGGAGTCCCTTTTCCAACAGCTTTTCCAAAGGACAGTATGCATTGTAAGCCTATAAATACAAATCTTGATAGAGAAAAGGGATTGGCACAAACAGACTTTTCAACTC
This sequence comes from Lepilemur ruficaudatus, assembly GCA_963574885.1. Lineage (NCBI taxonomy): Eukaryota > Metazoa > Chordata > Mammalia > Primates > Lepilemuridae > Lepilemur > Lepilemur ruficaudatus. The sequence goes on from CAUYRT010026616.1 coordinate 13,257, forward strand.
TAGCAACTCAAAACCAGACCTTTGATCCCAAGAAAGGAAATCTGATCATGTTACTCAGTGACTTTTACTATGGACAGCATAAAGAAGATGGGACACCAGAGCAGAAGACTCACACAACCTTTAAATGCCTCAGCTGCTTGAAAGTTCTAAAAAATGTTAAGTTTATGAATCACGTGAAGCACCATTTGGAACTTGAGAGGCAGAGGAGCGACAGCTGGGAAAACCACACCACCTGCCAGCACTGCCACCGGCAGTTTCCCACTCCCTTCCAGCTGCAGTGTCACATTGAAAGTGTGCACACTGCCCAGGAGCCCGCAGCTGTCTGTAAAATCTGTGAATTGTCATTTGAAACAGATCAGGTCCTCCTACAACACATGAAGGACAATCATAAGCCTGGCGAAATGCCCTATGTGTGCCAGATTTGCAATTAC